>JAJMIV010000282.1:0-16373 GCA_030563445.1 Metschnikowia gruessii
TACTCAGTGCGGCCCTACGAAGCTTAACTAACGTTGATCGGACGGGAAACAGTGTGTTCTTCGTGGTATGGCCGTAACCGAAATACCAATGCCCTATGATCAACTCACTTTAAGGGATGGAGGGTCAAATCTGAATGATTAATTTTAGCACAAAAACACACTTTAGCAAGTAAAACACCTCTGGAAGAGCACTTCTTACTATTGAATTTACCATCACTCATCAAACAAAGATATGGCGGTACGTGCATATTTAATTGGCATCTCTTTTTAGTCATACAACAAGAATTTTCGTTCTCCCGTGAAGAGAATGCACCACTCAAACATGCTAAAACAAAATACAAGGATGTATTCAAGATGCCATATTTGTAGATATATTTTACCTCAAAGAAAAGTTTATCACGAAGAATTAGTTTAAGGAAAGCGCTATTTCACGGTCGCTCTTTCCATGTCTGCGCAAAGAGGAGGGCAAAAAAGAATGTATAATTCAGTCTTTAAGTTGTTTCTCTTGTAAAAGCAGTATTATTTGTCAGTATTGTCCACTGTAATATTAAAAGCTTTTTATACCGGAAATACCCCATAAGGGGAAGTCTTTAGCTAGATCAATGGGATGGCTGCAAATTGAGGGTCTCAGTGACAAGATCAAGAGACTCCAACTAATCAAGATTGCAATGACTTCAAGAAAAAAAAGAGTGCCTCAATTCTACTAGATACTTGTCGATATGCTCAAGTGCCTCAAGCCAATCCCATAATATCAATAACCACAGTTTATTTCCGTTTATTATGTCAGACTATACTTTCTATTTCGCATTTATCCTCTTCTATCATACAACATTTGTAATTACATTCCGCCCTTTAGAAACCAACCCTGGAACCTAAAGCGATGCAGTCAACCGGGTCTCTTTGGTGACTGGAGCTCCAAGCTTATACACCTGTAAAACATCACCGGCATCATTTAAGATGACAAGATCGGCATCACATCCCTCGTGCAAGTACCCCTTGTGCGAAATACGCAAGGAGTCGGCAGCGTTATTTGTGACCGTCTTGACAGCCTGCGCCAAGGAGATATTTGCCCATTTGGCCAAATTTTTAACGCAATCAGCAAGGTCAGTAGCGGCACCAGCTAATGTATTGGTTCCCTCCAAGTAAAGGGAAGGCCCGGTCTTTACAATACGCTGCTTATCCCACTTGTATGTACCATCAGGCAAACCGATCAAATGCATTGCATCCGTGACAAGAACACACTTATCAGGGTTGGCTCTGAATGCCAAAACGCACATGGAAGGTGCCACGTGCACGCCATCACAAATAAGACCAAAATAAGGGGTGTTTTCGCCAGCCTTTGGATCAGTCACGAGTCCAACAACACCCGTGTCTCTATGGTGCGGTTGTGGCATAGCGTTGTATAAATGGGTGACCATAGAGGCTCCCCGAGAGATTGCAGCCAAGCCGGTGGCATGGTCCAGTGTAGTGTGGCCAAGGGAAAACACCACGTTGGGGTTTTCCAAGAGGCGAGGGATCTCCTCCATAACGCCGGGGATTTCAGGAGCAGCCGTGACTATGGTCACATTTTCGAGCAAGTTTTGTGCACCGTAGATGGAATCGAAACTTGTGGCATTGGCGTCCACAAAGGTCTCCACAGGATGGCACCCTTTTTTCTTAAGGTTGATGAATGGTCCTTCAACGTGGGCACCCAAAGAGTCTGCCATGAGGCGAGACCGCGTGCGCTTATAAACAGGGAGAACCTTGGCATATACCTCAGGGAAGTTGGAGGTGACAGTTGGACACAAAGCCGTGACACCCGTGGTAAGAAACTTGGCCATGCAGTCTTTATAGAAAGCCTTGAACCGAGCAATATCTTCAGGAGAAGACTCTGAATTTAAAGCCAGGAAATTCAAACCATAGATACCGTTGTTCTGGATGTCAATATACCCGGGAGCGATGATCTTACCCTTGAGATCAATAGTTTGGATGTATTCAGAGTTGGAGGGCTTCAGGACAATCTTACCCAGGGCCTGGTCCACGTAGAGATCTTGGTGGATGAGTTCTCCATCGTCACAGAGTCTGCAATTGGTGAATCTAAGCATTTTTTAGGAGACTGATGTTGGATAATCGTGGAAAAATAAAATCTCGTTCAATCAAGAAAATAGAGAAGTTGGGGAAGATATGAATCTGGGATTATTTCGGAGGGCTTGGCCGATAAGGTATCTGTGACCGCGATGAGGAAGGAGGCCGCAGTGATGTAAAATAGGTACTTCAATTGAATTGATGAGGTTCAACAAACAAACGAAGACTTGGGTATTGATGAGAAAGAAGAAAAGAGGAAAAAAAGAAGTACAAAAGTAAACTCGCAAGAATTTGATTCGGTCACGTCCGGAAGGTTTCTTTCCACGTGTGAAAAAAAAAAAATGAAATTGTTCACGATAGGAACCACAATTGCTTATCGACAGCGCACCGGGCTCAAGTGCAGTTGCAGTTGCAACATGCGTGGTGTCTGCGGCCGGCACACAGCAGGGTTTACGAGGGTATGTGGAAAACTTTGTGGTTGCAGAATGTAACGTTGCAGTGCGAATTCATAGCTTTTACCCCACCAGTAACATGAGCGATGCCCAATAACGTTAGATCACGGCATCCCAAGCAGATATACTTCGACACACTCCGACACACTCCGACACACTCGGACACATTCCTCGGAAGAGGTTCACTAGAGTATTTCTGCAAACACAAAACCCAATTGAAATCCGCTTTTGGGGTTTGTTCAGTAAATTTTTCACACTTTTCACATTTTTGACCCACCTTATTCCCCACGCAACATGAGACAAGCCATTTTCTCCTCTCCACAGGATGCTTCATCCTACCTTGCCCGTTATGTCATTGACCGGATTAATGATTTTGCTCCTACGGCGAGCCGCCCGTTCGTGTTGGGGCTCCCTACTGGATCTTCGCCCGAGGGCGTTTATGCTAAGCTTATCGAGGCATATAAGGCCGGCCGTGTTTCTTTTAAGTATGTGGTTACCTTCAATATGGACGAGTACCTTGGACTCCGGCCAACACACCCACAATCGTACCTGTACTTCATGTACGATAAACTTTTTAACCACGTGGATATCCAGCGTCAAAACATCAACATTTTGAGCGGATTAGCTGCCGACCCGGAGCTTGAGTGTGCGGCTTACGAGCAAAAGATCAAGAAGTATGGCCGTATCCATTTATTCTTGGGAGGCTTGGGTCCTGAGGGCCATTTGGCATTCAACGAGGCTGGCTCTTCCAGAAACTCTGTTACAAGAAGAGTCGACTTGGTGGAACTGACAATTGCTGCCAACGCCCGTTTTTTCAACAACGACCGGTCCAAGGTACCTAAACAAGCATTATCGGTAGGAATCTCGACGATTTTGGACAATTCCGACGAGGTTGCAATCATTGTGTTGGGTTCCAGCAAGAAATACGCCCTCGATAAGACCATCAATGGCCGTAGGAACGACCCACAGTTCCCATCTTCATACTTGGCTGACCATGCCAATGTCATGATTGTATGTGACCAAGCAGCATATGGTATCAGTGCAAAGTTATAGAGTAATAGTAAATAGAAGAACACGTATTAATATATTCTTTGGTAGATTCCCTATACCCTCTTGGATGAATACCGGGGAAGTATGCCCTTGTCCGGTGACAAAATGTGAAGAATTATAACTCTTGATCACTTCATTCATCCTGGTACTTTATGGAAAGTGGAATCTCTCTAGATCTTGTAAATGGAACATCACCACCTTTTCTGCAGTATATGGAGAGATGCTACTTACGGGAAAAACTTCGCAATAGACTTCACCTATCGACGGACTTGAAATGTGTCATACTATTTCATGGTAAACCATCTAGAAGCCCATTCAGAGCTACTTACAAAGAATCTAATTTGATATAATTCTATTCTAACTATTCAATATATTGTAGCAATCTATTTTAGCAATGTATTTTATATATGCAGATATACCACCAGCTGTAGTCGTAGTCCCATTCACCTCAATCATTGCGAACGGGCACACTGACTGGCGGCGGCAATGGCAGTTCCCACCAAGGAGCTCTCGTTGATGGACTGGAGAGTGACATGTACACCCAATTCCGACACATCGGCACAGTTGTTGACAAACTCCAACACCCAGCGTCTGAGTTCACCGAAGTATTCCATGACTGAACCAACGTAGCCGATGGCAATGACATCGGTGGAGAATTTGCCATTATGACGAGCCAACAATTTCACGTACGCCACAATGGCAATTGCCACGATGAACGCAGCACGACGAATGATGCTCACAACCAAGAGTCGGAGGCTAGCCACGTCGCTCAAGGAAACCAGTCGAGGGGCCCAATGGAAGCTTTTCTCGACGCGGTCGGCGATGGCAAAGTCATCCTTCGACTCAGAAATGTAGCACAAAAGCTCGCCAGTGATTCCCAGATAGCTCGTGCTGAAAGACTCAAAGTTTTTCTGGTTGGCAAAGATCTCTTTCCTAGAAATCACGTCCACCAACACCAACCGTGCCAACTCAGGCAAGTACCTACCGGAGGCCAAGAGCTCGAATGGCTGGAAAATGGTATTTGTGGAAGGCTCCACAGACATATGCGGCAAGAACAGGGGGATGCCCGCAAAACGCAGGTCTATGATACAGTCGTACTTGTTGGCCAACGAAGGGATCAACGTGTGTCCAAACAACGAGGTTTCGGTGTTGAACAAGACATAGTCTTCGTCATGCAAGAGCTTTTTGGGGGAGATTTTCTCCGATGCAGCCAACTGACAACAGAAGTTGAGACCCGTGCCCAACACCATGGCCAACATTGTGCTAGGGTCAAGGAAACGAGCAGCAGAGAAAACTGCAAGTGAGTCGTTGATGATGGACTGGACATCAATGCGGATGCCGTACGTTTGCAGCATTGTGGATTCAAGAAGCTCCTTCAAATCGCAGCCCACAATGTCATCGTCAATGACAAAGCCCTTAGCCATATGGAAGATATTGGCCTTGTTGTAGGCAACAGATTCAAGAGGAAAAGACCACGTGATACCCGTGGTGATGAGAGACAGTGACAGAGACAGAATCACAGACTGGGATGCAAGGGTCTCGACAATCTTGGAACCGATCCATGCAAAAAACTCCTTGTTTACGACTTTGCACGAATTTTCCACAGTCCAGCTTTTCGACGTGACAATAGAAATACGTTTGTTACGGCTTTCAGAAGAGTCGATGCCTGAGGCTGGGGCCGCAGCGATGGAAATCACCGCGACACGTAAGGTGGAGCCACCCAAATCGACAACGAGAAAATCGCCACTTTCGTTTCCCGAAGGCAGAATCTCATAATTCGGAAGCATCGAGATGGGCGACGCCTCGCTTAAAGCCTCGTCAAAAGCATCACACACCTGCGAAGATTGGGTGGCCAATTGTGCGTACGACACGTTTTGCTGGAAACTCAGTGCGGCCAGGGCCATTATGGGGTAGTTTTCAGAGTCTGACGGCGAGGTCAGATGCGACGCAGGCGACGCGGGCGATAAGCTGTACGACGACGAAGACGACGACAAGCTGCGCGGGGCCAAGGAGATGTGGCTGGCTGTGTTGATGATGATGTCTTCAAATGACATTGTGAATATTGGGGCCAGGGCCTTATAAGCAGTGCGCACAGTGCGGCCGGACAAAAACAAAGCGTGCACTTAGGGCCACCTGCAATAATGGGCAGTGGAGTGCAACGGATGGGAATACAAGCAGTGAAATCCCACGTGATACAAGGGAAAGATTTGTCGAGACACTGTTCTAGTCACGTGTTTCTGGGTTGCTGTACTTTTTCTTTTCCCCTCTTTTCTATTGTTCTGTGTGAACTTTTTGGTTAGTTCAGACAATGGTGGAAGGATGGTGTGATGTGCGGTGTGCGGTGTGTGCGTCGAGTGCGTCTGGGCGAAGGAAACGCTGAATTCAGTCTCGCTTTCTTGGAAAAAACCTTCAGTTAGGTTTATGAATTTGCAATCGAAAACGTTTGAATATTCCGTATTCAACCCGCGGCTTCAAGTGGAATTCGGAAATTTGCAGATTTTCAGATTTGCAGTTTTGGTGATTTGCAGTTTTGATGATATGATGATTTCTCAATTTGACGACGTTCCCTTTTCTTTTTCAGTTACCTCTATCCTTTCTAGGTTGGCGAACAGTCGAACAGTAAACAAAAACGAACCAAATAAAAGAATAGGCTCAAAATTAGTGCTTGGGAAACAAAGACAACAAAATAAAAATCAAGCGCAGTAAACTCTAATGGGTGCAACTAGAAAATCAGCGAAAGAAATAGATAAACACAGAAAGACGAAAACTTCTCTATATCCAGTCTTTTTCGGGTTGGTATCTAGTTTGTCTAGAATTTTTTTGTGGTTCTCTTTTTTGTCAAAAAAAACCGTACCGGATTCATCCCATTGTATATACCCACTTACGGCCAAACTAAGCCGCGCAGCATGATACACGGTGACATTGTTCTGGGAGGGGAGCCAAGCACGCCAATAATCTCCGACAAGGCCCAAAATACCAGGTTGCACTTTTTCTGGTTCCACGCAGCTTGGCACTGATGCGCGCACCCAGGGGAAACCATGTTGCAATCACTAATGGACGCTGTCCTGGGTGCAGGCCCGCCCGCCAGTATGGTGTACATTTATATGGTTTCGCACTGGGGTCCCCTTTCACTGGCCAATAGTTGCTGGTGGTATTTTCAACCTCTCTTGGGTCACATTCTTGGATTGAAAACACCGCAAACAAAAGAATATCTGGTGTGGTACACCTTGGATCGAGCAATCTAACTAATAGCAAAAATGAGATAAATATAATAGCAACGAAAACTATGAATAAAAGTGGCTTGCACTGATGTAGTTTGTGCGAAGCCCATAATGAACGATACGGTGGCTTGATCACGTGCGGCCACGGCTCCCACGGCTCCCGATAAGGACACACTCGGATCTCAATGCAAATGGATGAAGTTGCATCGCGCGTGCCATTGTGAGATAACGTTGCACTTGTCTCCGTAGATATAAGGTTCCACTGTGTAAGCTTCTCTGCGACACCGTAACTTTTGCCGATCTTCTCAAATATAGCAAATAAAATACCACATACCGTCGCTCTCCCAAACCATTGAATCTAAAGCATATCACTGGCACGATACCTATCAGTAGAAATGTGCAGTCTTCTGCAACCAGTACCAAGAGCCACACTATAGCAAAGAATCCTGGGCCTAATGTGCCATCAATACATCGATAACCAATTATCAGATGGGTCGATGCAACTACCAACCCTGTCTTCTGCCTCGTTCGCGTTTCGGGCTTTTCTGGTACGTGATCAGTTCGCACACGAGCTCATTCATTCAAAAGAATCACTCTTCATCCAGCTGCGGCTCCAAGTCATCAAGCTCAATGCTTTCCGTACTCTCGCCCATTTTTTTGAGGTTTGTCGAATGCGCTTGGTGATCATCAATCACAAACTCGCGCAACTTTTGCTTTGCAAGAAGGACAGCTTCATCGCACATTCTTTGAACCACAATCAATGCTGGGCCAAGAAGGTTTGTTTGGTACATGGCGTAGACACCTGCACCCAATACCAAAAGCAATGTGAAAAAGAAGGGATTTCTCAACACTGCCATAAACTCGTTCCACCCAAGAACCAAGATCACCAAATAAATGTAGTATGGAATCTGTGTCACATGCTGGATGATGGACCGCTTTGTTTCCACATACTTTGCATCAACCTCTCTCTTAAACTTCGATAAGATATCGGTCTTTTCTTTCTCATTAAGAATCTCAGCAAAACAGTTGTTTTTCTCGCTCTCTTCATCTTCGTTATCACTGTCTGTATCGATATCATTATTGTCATCAACGTCGTCATTCTCACCATCAAGCGTCACGGTATCAAATTTCCGCTTCAAGTTCTTATCATGAACGTCAACTTTTGGGATGATTTCAGTTCCATTAGCCAACCTGGCGAACGTAAGAATTGGGAAAACCTTCATAGCGTAATCCTTTGCCTCACCAAAAGTACCTTCGAGCTCTTTTGCGTTTTGATACAAACGAGGAAGTCCATTCAGATCATACCTGAATTTATCATCAAATCTTTCCTTCAAAATGTTGAGTAGATTGTCTTTAGAGATAAAGTTGTGAATCACGTCATGTAAGGTTTCCCAGGATTTGAATTCGAGCACACGGGACGTGAGGCGGTTGACGTTTTCGTCAGCACCCACCCCGAAGTCAGGTACACCTTTTTCGTTCGTGTACTTTTCCAACAACAGAGCGTGAATTGTGTCAAACTTTTCCAAGACATTGTCCCAGGTTTTCTCGGAAGGGTTGGAAATCTGCAGTGAAAGTGCTGTTTTCAAACCGGTGTTGAGTTTCTTCACGTACTTATTGACAATGTTATTCAACTCGACAACCTGTTGTTTATTGATGATCTTTGAAACTTCAACTTCGAGGGTGTCTTTGTATTCGGCTGTACTCAACTCCCCCTTCAAAGAGAGGAAAGCCAAGTTTGCTGCAAACAGAGATCTCAAAGCACTGGACAACGATGCCACGGCTTCGGTGAACGAGCCCTTTCTTGGCTTCTTATTTAAGTCAGCAGAAAATTGTTTGATTGTGTTGGCCAACAAGCGCTTTGAGTGCAACGAGAGGATCTCAGTGAGCTTGTCATTGATTTTTTCGTCAAGAATGGTGCGTCTTTGCTCATACACGGATTGGTTATATTTGGAGGCCAGACGGTCATAGGCCTCAATAGTATCCTCCTTTAACGCAGTGAGCTCGGAACCAGCTTTTTGGAAGTCGAACTCCGACCCAGTACTGTTGGAAGGGGAAGCCGTGGCATCAGCCTTAATGCGGTCAAAAGACGCGAGAAAGTCGGTGTAGACGGCGGTGACAATTTCATCACACTTGAACTTTGCAACCAAGATTTGTTGTGTGGGCAAGTCCAAGTCCTTGTTACTGTCAATCTGTTCCCAACAGCTTTCTGCGTACATGGTCCAGCCTTCGATTGGAATGTCGTGGTGGTAACAAGACTTAAACAAGTACTCCTTATTTGCAGGGTCTACAATGCGATTGCCCAACAACTTGACGTCGGCGGTAAATTTTTCTGGCTGCAAAACCTTGTGGCCCAAAGTGTGGAAGGCCAAGTCGAAGAAATCGGAAAACGCCAAGTGTGCCAACTCGGCAGGCTTATTTAGGTTTGCCCAGATCTTCAACAAATCCTGGGTGATGGTGGCTGCGAGTGATTCCTTTGGCGTCACGCCCAAGTGGTCACGGATCACAAACAATAATAACACTTTATGGTCACTACTTGCCCCGGAAGTTCCATTGAGTTTAGCTGATCCGAAAAGCGATAAGTTTACCTCGAAAACGGTCTTCAATAAGCCCATATTGGCACCCTGGTATAACCCGACCTGCGTCTCCCAGAGATTTACAATAAGAACTTCACTTGTGGCCATGGCAAAGAGCGCAGCTTTACGTTCAAAGTCTTGATCCTCACCACGCTCTCTACCATCGGTTCCCTCGACATCCATGACGAGAATTGCGTCGTTTTCCACCTTGCTGACTTCCGAACTATGGCTAACACCGGGACTGAGCGCGAGCCAGATTCCCTTGGTGGTTTGCTGCCGATTGACCTCGTCCATGACACCGAAGGAGGTGCTGAACAACGCGTTGAGGAGGGTGGATTTACCGGTGGATTGCGAACCGAAAACCAGGATGATTTTGTGGCCGGCGGCTAATTCGTGGGTTTGGATGGCAGCAGAAGCCCCAGTTATGTAGTCCAACACCTCTTCGTTGAAGTGTTTGTGTTCATCAATGAGCTGGATTGCTTCTTGTACGGAATCGACGGGTACAAAGGAGGAGGACGACGAGGATGGCGAAACCGCCAAGGGGACCGGTTTTTCGGCGGAAAGCGGGGTAGTGGGCGTCACATGGGTGATTCCGGGAGATTTTTCAGGAGTTTCAGCCATCTTTACTGTAAGTTTTGAGGAGTTTTTGTGGTACAATTTATCGTGATACACTAGTACTTGGGTGCGGTGCCGGGGTGTGCGCAAGGCGTGGGGGAAGGAAGGTTGGGGCCAATATTTCACCGTACATGGGCAACTGAGCGCGAATTCTGGAAAAGTGCGTTTGGGCCGGCCACAGTTCAGAGGCCAGGCCATGGAGGGCCGAGTGCGGGTCTGGGCAACCTTGCCAAAAGGATGAATATACAGTGAAAAGAGAGAAAATTAATAATTTTGTATGTTCTAGGAAAGCGAATATACTTAAAGTGGACGAAAAAAGTTGTATTTTCTTTTTCACATACAAGTTGAAGTTTGTGTACTGGCAAATTGACACTTCCGTTGCTGGGGCTGTAATATAATTAGTGCGTCAATATTTGTTGCAGCTCGTTTGCCAAGTTATTGAAGCTTTAAAGACTGAATAGTTTTTACCTTGATAAAGAAATTTGAAGTTGCAAAGATTTTGCGGGCTTTTAAAATTGAATATTATTGTTACCGGAAGGTAATTATTAACATTCATTCTTTCTTACTCCGAATATCTCTCTCTACCTTCTGGTGTGAATGGGTGTTCTGGTCTGTAAATCGACCGAGGGCCAATGCAGCAGAAAGAACCAGCTCGCGAGGACGGCAGTGGATTAAACAATAGAGAAATTCTTTCCGGGGTTTAAATTCCAATAGGTCATGTATATATTTAACTTTTTTTTTTTTTTGAGATCTCTATACATTTACGTGGAAGTTTCCCGTCTTTACTTTTTTGTCGTCATTTGTTCTTTGCAAATGCGGAACCTCCAATGTTCGTCCAGGGCCGCGCCTGGGCATTAGCAACTTTGGAAGCGCCAATTAAGAGGTTAACTAAAATGCTACATGACAACAAATCTGTCTATTGCTTGTGGTTTCATATTTTAAGTGAGAAAAAGATCTGAAGCGGTTTTCTTGGCCTCAAAATCAACATCTACGAGTCGAACTCTTGTTGGACTTTCTTCGCCTGGACGTAATGCCCGTAGTGTTTGCATTTACCATATTGAGATTGTAGCAATATATGGCAAAAGAAAGAACTTATAGTAAGATTTAACCTTGATAAACAACCCGATATAAACTTCGGGCCCCTCTACCTAATAAAGCCCTTTCAGTTGTAAAAACCGGGCTAAACGACACTTTACACGTCCTAATAGGGTAATTTTAGAAGAGTGTCGTAGCCCAAACCGGGGACAGCCCAAACGGGACACCCCCAATTAGGATATTATTGTGCGACCATAATATCTGATGCTGACAAAGATTTTGTTTAATTGGTTTACTTCTTTATTGCACTCTTGGTTAAATATATTAAACCGAACAAAATCGAATAAGAACATGACATATTATAGCTCCAGAACTTTCTTGAATTATAACTTTCTTATGATGTGAATAAACTCAAGTCAAATTTTTCAAAGTGTGTACTTTGTAAGTAATTTGTGAAATGTTTGACTAATCTCAAAAACTTTGTATGCTTCTGAATCATCAAAATGTCAATAATTCAGTTTATCGCTATTTATCGAAAGCTAGAGTTAGGTATTTGACTGCTGTATTAAACAGCTACAAAGAAACAATGAGTAGTTTGAATCTATCTATTTCGCTTTTAATTATTGAAGTAGGAACATTTTCTATATTCACTTTTTCGTAATGCTTTATTGTCTTAAATATTCAATTATTTCAGGACATTACTTGATGATTCATGGGGACCCATGAACATTGTTTTAGTAAGTACTCATCATCTTCAATATTCCTGTTTATTTAACTTAAGGACTTTAAATTATGTTACAGAGTACTCAATTCTCTATTAATGACCCACAAGAATCTAGAGTACATTAAGAAACATCAATTTAGGGGTATTATTGAACACCACAGTCCAAATTAGACGTAGCATCAGAGGGACAAGAACAAATTGAATCAATGCGGAAGTCCGGCCGCCAACTATCCCAATTGAGTTGGTTTTTCGGGAAAATATTTCCTAAACTGGAGTATTCACGAATCCTGATTGGGGGTATCCCCCGTTTGTGCTGTCCCCGGTTTGGGCTACGACACATCGAACAAGAGGTATTATCAAAGATACTTCCGACATGTATAAAAAGCCACTAGTTTGCCTACCAAAAACAATTGGTCACCCAGACACCGAACGCAAGAGTTCACAAAATGGCAACCCCGCTCAAATCCAGAACTGGTAACATTGGCCGTGCACAAACTCGGATAGACTACCCAAACAGTAGTGCATGGTCGCATCAGCTACTGGTTTAGTAGTGTAATACAGACGGGTTGGTACCATCGAGAGCTTTTTCGACATCAGTGGGGAACTGTGAATTGAGAATTGGAGAATTGTATGGCCCCCGACAGCCCAATGACAGACACACACAGGTCGGGATAGAAAACAAATATTCTTTTGTGACTGATTCAAAGGATATCTAGGTATGCCACAATACCAACTTGCAACATAGTCATTTCTTGAGCATGGTGATGTGACTATGCGAATGTTGAAGGGCCGGGATTGTTACTCCACCCCCAATAAAATGACCCTGATCAGGAGCGCCCTTTCATTACCAGCAAAAAGAGTGATATTGTGAATATTGGATCATTTCTGATCTGGACAGAACACCGGCTAAATGACACCAGCGCAATACAAATGTGGCAGCACTAAAACATGGTCCACCTCTTTCCACTTAAACCATCCCCCTCGAGTTGTAGCCACAGAAAAGACCACCTTGGAGCTGCCCCACTCACATTCCCGAATACTTCCACACATATAAACACACATCTTCGGAACATTATATTACCCATAAAGAATGAAGATTAAAAAATGTAATATTATGCAGTCGGTGGCCACATCTATGATCCACCCAAAGAGTTAGAAAAGCCTATGAACAGTTCACCCCTGACTCATTCGCTGCTGTCGTAGCTGAAGGTTTGCTGCGGTTTTCTGTGTTGGCCGTGCCTTCAGTGGCGGGAGCTGGCGTGGTGACCGTCGCCATGATATCTATGTTGTTCAAGTTTTCGCTAAGAAGCTTATCGGCATCACTCTCTGGGACTTCTATCAGAGGAGTCTTTTCCCGCAATTTGCGGATAAGCGCCTGGTTCGCTTCAAGACGCAAGTCTTCCGGTGAAAGACCAGTTATCCACAGGTCCACCACACGGTCCAGAAGAACAGTGAAGTATGGAATCTCCTTCTTGGTCTCGTGGTCCACAAACACCAACTCGGTGTCGACTCCACTGATCATATCCTCGTCGTCGCTGGAACTGCGCAAGTCCCAGTTGCCCTTTTCTAGGTCGTTGGCAAAAATGAGGAGAAAGTCGCCAAAAGTATCTGCGATTTTGTACTTTATGTCGAAGTCACGGCCAAACAAAATCACCTGTCCCCATTTGCCCTGGGCAATCTCGGGCGCTTCGGATGTGCCGGGAGATAAATCAATACCAATAAAACTTCCAGACGAGTCGGTGATCAACGGAATCCACTGTGAATGAGCGTAGATGGGAAACACCGTATTGGGAGGAATCGAATACTGACTAGGAAACTCTCTACTTTCTTCGGGCGACTTTGCTCTGGTCTTGAAGCCAGCAGAAGAACCCAAATCTTGCTGGGCAAACCCTGCCTCACGTGCATATTTCTGGAGGCCAGTAACCTCGGCCTTTTTCATGATGGTTTCGTGCACCTTTCTCCAGCTTTCTGTCATAACTGCTATTTCATCAATGGGCATAAGCCTGAGTCCGTAGAATAACCCACAGCAGCCGTTATCGTTAAAAGTGGACTGGCCATCAGTCAAGCGGAAAAACTCCCTTACGCACCCGGGGAATTCACAACTCAAGTCCTTTTCAAGCTCACTAATATCCGCGTCCGTACAGGGGTCCAGCAACGAGTTGTTGATATCCTCGGAGTGCTTATGGAGCCATTTTTTGATGTGTCTCCAGGCAAGACGGACCTCGTGCACTCCTTCAGAGCCACCTCCCTGAATTGGCGATAAAGATAAAGATGTAGTGGAGTCATTGGCGTGGCTGGCTCCTAGAAGAGAGGTCTCGATTTCTGGTTTGTTGACACGGTTGAACGATTTTCTCGAGTCGAAGTCCGAGTACTTATCGTTGGCACTAAGTGAGTAGATGAACTCTTTAAATTGCAGCGAGATGGTCATTCTGAGTGGTTACTATTTTGTTTGTATTTTGTTGTTGTTTTGTTGCTGTTTTGTTGCTGTTTTGTTGCTGTTTTGTTGCTGTTTTGTTGCTGTTTGTAGTTGCTTTTGTGTCAGAAGTCAAAAGAATGTGGCACCACTTCGGTTATGCTTGTGTTGTGATTATATGAAACTTGTGAAAACTTCTGTTGTACTTCTAAAAGAATGTGTTCTGCTTCTATTAATTATTCTCCTGCTCAATCGCTTTCCCTGGTACTTTTATCCTTGTGTAATGAGCAAGCAAGCAATAAGTGATGTTGTGTTTTGACGTGCCGGGCACGGCAGTTATATGCACGCGAATTAGGCCAATAAAAAAGACAGAACAAAGCGAAGAAAGATATTTGAGATTCTTCCTAAACCGGCGAAAACAAAACGCGGGCCGGTAATATTCGCTAGTGAGCGGTGACGTATTATTGCCGGAGTGGGAAACAAGTGGGTGGCCGCGTCGAGCGATTCTCTCCTGTTTAGGAAAGTAAAGTGGAAGAAATGCCGAAATAGGGAACCCGATTCGGCCAAGTAGCTTGAAAACAAAACAACATACAAGAAAAAGAGTGAATGAGAATATGATTTTGATGGTGAAAAAGAGTACCAAAAGTTGGCATGTGAAAAGACAAAAAATGGAATCTTGAGAAATCTTGAAAAGTTCAGACATTGTTTTTTCTTTTATTTTAAAGAAATTCGCGAATATTGGTATCCCAAATATTGACTTTGATTTTAAGCATTCGAGGATATTGGAAATGTATTTAAAGTATCTTGAAATATTTTTAAATATGTCAAAGGAACTGGCTGGGGACGAAATGCTGATTGAACGCCCCAATCACTAGCAAATTCAATTGTTGGGTAACCCATATCAAATTTATGCAACGGGTTTGCGTAAAAGCAAGATACCTGGTAAATAGATCGGGGTGTGCCAGTCAAGCACGTAATTTTTACGTGCGTAACGAAATTTATGGTAAGGCAACATAGTGGTGCCATGAAAATCGCTCCACTAAATCAGGTAGTTCTTGGATGCCAGATCAGTGTCAGTCCCCACATGAAATCAATATAAACACTAGCATCATGGTACCTATTCTGGAACAATATTTATCAAGTATTTTTCATCATGAAATTGAAACACACACCAATTTATAGCACTGTCATAAAGGGTGTTGGTACGGGATAGCCAATTTCCAGCCTTTGATTCTTCTTTAGAAAGAAGCGTTTGGGTTTCTCGATTTTCTAATATTGTTTATTAATATCTAGCCAATTTGTTAATTCTGGAGCAAGTGATAATCTAATTCTAGCAATCCAAGCAGCGCTCTTCCATGGGTATAGTAGCCTAGAGCTATCACTGATGTTTTCATCTTATTTTTTTTTTCTTTTTCCATTTTTCAGCATGAGAAAACTAAGAAGATCCGGTGTCTGCTCTCTTTCTCTTGTATAAGATAACCCAGTCTGGCCGAGGCCCATTAATGTCAGTTTCCTTTATAACAGGTTCCTTTTTTACAGCCAAGGCCGAAACCCACCTTGAAGGAACTATAGGAGCCACTGGCGGAGGAGTCTTGGGGGTCTCGGGCTCAGCGGGTATTCTGTATCTTTTTAAATACCGTCTACGCGTAATACGTAACGTTGTGAAATTGCGTAATGGGCGGTCTTTCTACATGAGTGTAGAAAACGAGAGCTTCTAAGCCAATCTAATAAACTATTCAGTGCTACTCGAATATTTAAGTTCACGGTACCCAAGTTGAAGCTCCATCAGTTTTTCGTGTATTTAAATCAAACTAACCTCTTTCTCCAACAAAACTAAGTTAGTTGTTTTTGTGCAAAACCGTATTTGCCATGTCTTGAAATGCCTCAGATTGAAAAAGGGGAGCTACCACAATTGCAAGCTGGCTCTACAGAGAGCAATCTGTTTGGCTTCAGAACACTGCCGATATACTCATTCACCTTAACGCCGTCCTCATTTGGCTTTTAGCACGACGCACCAAATGACTTCTACTGCTTAAAAAAAAGATTATGTTCGTTTCTTATTCATTCAGCCATTAGAGAGTGTGGGCGAGAGTGAAACTAAGATGGACCAATAAAAATGGCCAATTCAGAATATTTCTAAGCCTTTCACAGGTAGATCTGTCAGATTAATTATCTTTTGGAAAGCTGCTCAAACATCAATCCGATAAATGCTCATGTATTTCCGGA
>JAJMIV010000283.1:0-16356 GCA_030563445.1 Metschnikowia gruessii
TGAAGGATGGCTAAGTTCCAACCTGTCCCACCACTAAATACAGACACTTGGAAGAATGACAACCATCTTGTGCCGCACACGCTTAGCACGGCCCTGGTGTCTGTTCAACAAAACTACCAAATTTCACGGTAACTGGATATCCTGGCTAACTGGATAAAAATTCGCGTTTTTAATGTATCCATTTAGCCAGGTTTTACTGTACGTCATGATAATAAGATAACTCCAAAGGTTTTGGGTCCACACTTTTTTCTGTATTCGACCCCGGAGGCAAATCCTGGACATTCCTGGATATTATCCAATCTTCAAAAAGACCCAATCAGGAAAAAAACCGGAAAATTTACCAACAATTCACGATTTCCAGCATACCAAATATTCACTAGCACCTCACTAGCACCTCACTGATTCCTCACTGAATAACTTACTAAATAACCCACTGAGCATAACTATACCACTGATACCTCAAGTCACTTGAACAGCATTATCTTGTGTTTCTTCATAAACACATACGCCATATTTTACCCTCATCTTTCGAGTATTCATTCCGGCATACTCGTCCACTTTTCACATCACATATCTCGTTTACAGAACCGATACTGTGTCGAAGCATAAAAAACGCACGGTGGACATTTTCATGAGCATGGCAAAACCTCTGATCTCGACAGAAGGTCCATTTTCTACAAACATGGTAATTCTGAAGACGCCCAAACAAAATATTTCCGCTCAAGAACGGCATTCCAGCGTTTCACGGAACACATCGCAGGATTCTTTTGGCAGTAGTACGCCCATTCGTAGGCCTGGATTTGGCAGGTCTCAGGACAGTTCTCCACGGATAGATACACAAACACAAACACAAATGCTGTCACAGATACTGTCACAAATGGCACAGTCACAGTCACAATCGCAACCCCAAACACAACCCCAAACACAACCCCAAACACAATCACAACCCCAATCACAATCACAATCGCATTCTCGCGGCGACAGTTTTGGGTGCGACCAGGGCGACGTGCTGATCAAAAAACGGTTGGTGGAACAGTTCTACAAAATGGATGCCAAAAACAAACAGCCGCGGGCCCTGGATGGTACTCGCGTAGGAAGCGTTTTTGGACTGCCCATGGCAGATAAAATGTATGCGGATTACAGCAGAGACAGTCGAGTAGGGTTAGGTTTGGGTTTGGGTTTGGTCTCGGGCTTGGGGTCTGGACTTGGCTCTGGACTAGGTCCGGGAATGAAATCCTCCGACCCTGAAATAGCCGCCACTTGCACAGAAATAGCGCCCTTTGACGAGGGCGTTTTAGCTCCTAGTACAAGCACAAACACGCTTCTCAACATTGATAGCCGACGGGCTGGGTTTGAGCTTGAACAGGTCAGGCTGGTTCTAGATCAGGCGGCTGCTGCGCTTGAGCGCGTGCCCCACTTTGATCAGCCCGTGCCCAGTGGCCAGGGCCAGCTCCAAAGTGTAGAAGTACATTTACACAAAGTAGAAGTGCTGGTGGACGGGCTTATTGCCGAGTTGAACGCCAGCACCAAGGAGGCAAAGGAGCTGTATAGCGAACAAACGCAGCGCAGCGTCGCCAAGGTCGAACGGTTAAGTGCGCTCCTTGTGACGTTGGCGGCACGTGTGGACGCAGCAAAAGAGAACATGGCCTCCAGCAGGGAAATGTTGGACTCGCAGATTGCCGCCAAGATCTCTGTGTTGGAGCACGTTTCTTCCCGATTTGATGCGTATGATCACGCTCACCGCCGGCGGCGTGTAAGGCAGCCCGTGGTTGCACTTTCGTTGGTGGCGGTTGTTTTTGGTGTGTACATGGCACTCAACGGGTTTCCAGCGGCAATAAGTATAAAGGGGTGAACTCTTTAGTTTGTGGTTTGTTAATTGCGGGATCCGAGCCAATCTTAAAGGGCATACTGATGGATATACTGATGACATACTGATGACATACTGATGACATACTGATGGACATCCACCCAAGTTACTGTTCCACACAACTTCTTACTACGATATTAAGATACAGTGCAGTTGATTCGGTTTAATTGGTTTCAACATCACGTTGACGGAGTTCCTACTGCACTTTTGGAATCTATTTATGAATGGAGGAAACCCGGTGCAACTCAAAAAGTTGTTTACTGCATTACACAACAGCCAGAAGATATTGTCGGACTCGACAAGCAACTCAAAAACACCATCGAAGAAAATCCTCAATCTAAGGAAAACGAAAAACTACGCGAAAAACCTCTTAAAGATCTCGATACATGCATTTTTCCTTTATCTTCGTCACTCTCTAAAGCTATCACTGAATATGTTGCTGCAGTGCGCGCAGAAAATGAAGAATCAGCCAAGGAAGGTTTAATTAACGAGAACGGCAAACGGCCCCTAGTTGAGTAAAAGGTGGGCTAAAATTGAAACCTGAGATATTGAAAAATCACGCTGTGAATCGTCTTGTGAATATGCTTCAAACTTGTCATTTCATATTTGCAGATCGAGAAAACTTCGATCTTTATCGTCGGTCTGCGGCAAAACTTAGATTGGCTGGTCAAATCTGCGGAAAGAAAGATGAACAGAGCCACTGTCCAATCTGAAGCTAACTGGATCTTTTCTGAGACAACGAAACAGGATCATAAGGAGTGTGTGGTTTGTTTAGAGATTTCTCTTTTGGCCTCTGGAGCTTCAGTTTGGTCACACTAGAGATTTTAGTATGGTCCACTTCTGGCTTAATGAGCAGAGCCAAGAAGCTTGGTTTTCTCGATACATATGTGACAAACTAAGTGATTAGAGATGCGTACCGAAATTCGACGGAATCGTATGGTTCGTCGAGAAGATCAACACTTTGGACCACCTACAACGCCACATCTGATATCGAGTTTAAAGATAACTGCGCCGTGTTGTTGGCATTACGGGTGTACCGAATCGGATCTTCTGTTGGGTTCGACTGGTGTGCTGTTTCCATGGCCAGAGCTTGAGAGGCCAGCACAAGACCATAATCATACAACTCCCAGATGTGTCCACCGAATTTGACAAAGTTGACTGTTTTGACTTTGAGGAGATTTTGGATTGTGTTGGGTATCTACAAGATGGGTGGATTCCGAGGAACGCGTGATTACTTACATCAGGTTATTTGTCACTTCCTATGTGCGCACCAGGTGGTTCAATAGCTAAACCATTTGATCGCACGGTACAGGTTATACTTAGTCGATATTTCTGATTCTTGTGTTTTTTCTAGGAAGAGGGGAATGCAAATACTCAAAGCCCAGTGTCGATCTGGATATTCTGGATCTGGGAACCCACCCCCCTGGTAATCACCAAAAGAAGCTACCATGTCTGGTTCTGACTGGTTACCTGGTTATAGCACCAGCACTAACAAGGGTACCAAAACGAAGCCAAAACTCGGTGAAATCACATCTTCAAGGAAATACCAGAATTCTAAAGGATTCTACCAAATACCCGGATATCTTCCCCTCTGTCTGTTCCTAATGAAACACCTAATGAAGCAATACGCACAACAGTCAATACACATCTACATCTGTGAAAAGAACCGACCCCGAGAAAACCCGAAAAGAAATCCAAACTACAGCTAATTCTTTGAGATGGTCCTACATCTCCATCCATGGAAGCGAACGCGAAAAGAAATTCCTCTGCCCCATTGTTTTTTGGACATTAGTTGCAACCCCACACCATTAAAAGATTTGCAGTGCGGAACCCGGGCGATAATATCCGTGGCTGAAAGAGAAAGCCGAATCGAGGAAGGCGAAGAGGGGCAAAATAACAATAAGTAATGCAAAAGCGGGCATACGGCCTGGCTTCGGTTCGCCGCCCGCTACAAAAACACGACACTGCCCCCCCATTGTTTTCGTGCACTACAAGTCGGGGCCAGGCCCCAGAATGGGATTCTGACGGGCAACAGCGTGGGGAAACTCACCGAACAATGGAATCAGGAGGAAAGAGAAAAAAGAAGACAGAGTGATGAAAAGTGAAACCGTGAAAAGGTTATGAACAATTGTGGAAAATTGTGAAATTTTTTGTAAAAAATTATGAAAAATTATTAAAAACCTACATGGTCAAATCCACTGAAACAGGTGAGTGGGACTGAATCAATTACTCCATCATGCAACATCATCACAGTATCGCACCAATCCGACAATATGAGTACCGCACCATATCAGTACCACCATACGAGTACCCAACCACAACATCACCCCACCAAACCAACCCCTTTCAAAGTGGGGCGATTTCTGAAAAAGCAAACTTCCACCGTTACACTCCACCCAAAATGGTTCATTCTTGGCCGGCTCACCGAAACAATTCTTCGGATCTTATACCCGATCACTGAAATAGTGGCCTGGTTCACATTGGTAGTGCTGTACAGTTACTGTACTTTGGCACTGCACACTGCTACTACAATTTGGAACTGTACACTGCTACTACAATTTGGAACTGTACAGTTACTTTACTTTGGAACTGCACACACCCATGGGTGGCACTGTACACTGTTACTACACATTGTTGGCATTGCACACACACCCATGGGTGGCACTGCACACGCACGCAAATGGCGGGTTTGGACACGCGAGGAGGTGCGAAAAAGAAACGAGTGACTAAGCAAGGTTATGAATTGCTTTTTTTTTTGCTTTTTCCCGGGTGTGTGTGGCTCGTGTGCAGGCCCGCAACGTGCTGTCTTACCTCGGGACCTTTCTATCACCTTTCTACCCTCTGTGGGTTTATTCCATTCCTTCTATATCTTAGGAATTCCTCGTGGCCACGTCACTCTTTTGTCGCCATCTTTGTATTTTGGACCCGTGTTGGTTTGCCGGTGCAACAGAACAAAAAAAAAACCTTGTGTTTGCATCACCTCCCCGGCGCTTTTTCTTGTCCAAGTTATCTTCCAGTTCTCCAGTTATCCATTTATCTGTGGCACATCTTCTTCGGCCCAGTGGCAGTATTCAAAAAAGACCGTCTCAGCCACATAACACCACGTGGTTTTAGTCATACCCGGACGAATTGAGGTCAAGTCCGAAACTTTATTTGAAGAGGCGCCGAAAATATAAAACCACATTAGCAAAGCAAACGCTAAAAAGAACACCGACATTATAGTATCGCAGGTTTTCCAGAAAAACATCAGCACATAAAATACCCAGTGGAGATACGCGACGGTTACGCTTCTTTTGTTTGTACCTGCTGTTTTTTCGTCTGCCCCCTTCGCGTCTATTTGTGCCTGTTGTCACAAGTTTCCTCACTTGGACTCACCACAGACTAAATCCAGATCCAGGTAGGTAGAATCTGCCAGTAACACCTACGAGATAGTTTGATTGGTTCGTTTCGTTTTAGTGTCGTTTCGTTTTTGAACCTTTTTGTTTCGTACCGTTTCGTTTCGTACCGTTTCGTTTCGTACCGTTTCGTTCTGGTATAGTTTCGTTAGACTGTAGCAGAAGTTCTTTCCGCCTTTATTTAGAGCTCCTGTTGTGTGACTGGACACTTGGTATCTTTGCCAATTTGCCGCCACCCCTAGCATATCAGTCATCCCTTTGAAAATGGCAGAGGTATTCTACATCTCGTCGCAGCACACGTTCCACGTGCCTTACCCCATCCATGCGTCCAACACAAGACATCTTACCGCGTTGGCGCCGTTGGTCAAAACTTTCTTCAAAAGAGGAAACGAAGAACACGATGTTATTCGTCCAACCGTGGTGGTTTTGCATGCTGACGAGCAACACAGCCCCTCGGCGCAGTCGTCTGCTTTCACCGCCCTAGATACGCTTTCGTTCGATGACAAAGTGCTTCTTCTCCGGTACTTTTTCAGCCACATGAACTTGATAGTGGTTTCCGCGGCCGAACTCGCCAAAGAGAAGTCTGTGGCGGAGCTTAATGCCGCCATTGACCAGATCGAAACACTTGTAAAACACCGGATTTCACGCGTGGCCACTTGGACCGGCACCGGAATCAATATCAACGACGTGTACCTGCGGCGCGAGTCTATTTGCTCGGACGAACACATCCAAATCTCTGAAATTGTAGCCACCATGTCATTTCTCGTGCATCACCACGCCAACTTGTCACGTGCCACCCAGCACCACATCATAGCGTTGAAAAACGTGCTTTTGGAGTCGGTGGAATTTGTGCTGTTGTTGCACGACCACTCCGAGTCTAGGTTGAGGTCCCTCTGCCATTTGGTGGGCCACTGGTCCTTTCCGGCACATGAACTTTCCAACGACGACTTGGTGTACTGTGTGTATTTGATGTTTGGCCTTGCGTTGGACCACGTGAAGTCACTGTCTGTTCCGGTACCCAAGGGCTTTGAGTTTCCTACGGAAAACGAGCTTTTTGCGTTGGTATACATGGTGCGAGACTCGTACAAAAACGGCAACTCTTTCCACAACTTCCGCCATGTGGTGGACGTGCTACAGGCATGTTTCCATTTTCTCATCCGCATCAAGTGCTTGCCTGAATTCGAGCAGCTAGAACTCGACCCCAGGGGCCTGGAATCGGCTTTTCTCTCGGGAGAAACCTCCACCATTGCATGCAAAGAGCTTGTTGCGGTTTCCGAGTCGGATTCTGATCTCAAGCATGAAAACGAGTCGGCCAAATCTCTGGCGCCTCTTTTGAGCCCCTTACAAAGCTTGGGGCTTATTGTGGCGGCATTGGGCCACGATTTGGGCCACCCAGGAGTCACCAACGCCTTCATGATCAAGTATTTGTCGCCCACGTCGCAGCTTTTCGCGGAACGCTCGGTGTTGGAACTGTACCATGCTTCGCTCTTTGTCAACAAGATTCTCAGTGTAAATTGGCCCAGTCTACTAGATACAGAGACCAGCTGCGAGCCTTCGAAGCCTCTTCCACTCAAGCATCTCATTGTCAGTAGCATTCTAGCCACAGATATGGCGGAGCACTTTGAGTATATCGGCAAGCTCAAAACGTTGAAACTCAACTCCGCCGAGCAAACCAACGACAGAGTCAAATTGATCTGCTCGTTGCTTATAAAGTGTGCAGACATTTCAAACGTCACCAGGCCTCTTCGGGTGTCGTCTCAATGGGCCCTGGTGCTTTCGCAGGAGTTTTCCGAAGTGGAAACGCTCGAGAAGGCCCTCCAAAGCAACGCCAAAGACTTTGGCGATGTGTGTTACCCGTCATTGCCTTCTTCGTTGGATGACATTCTTGAATTGTACCCCAGTATTCACAAGGGCCAGATCTTCTTCATCCAGACGTTTGCTGAAGGATTGTTCAACAGCATAGCTAAGCATTTCCCCGAGTTGCAGTATACGGCGGATATCATCAACGACAATAACCAATTCTGGTTGGGCCGTGCGGAGAAACTCCTGGCTGTGGGTGCTTCGTAAAGATAGCCCCGCAAAGCGGTCTCCAACTATTGCATGTTTCCCCAACATTTTCTTCTTATTATTACGGTTTGTCATACCCAGGTGCTATCCAGTGGGTTGCGTTCCTGTCTTTGCATTGACACCATTGGTGGTGTATACTTATATTTACATATATACTGATTAATAGAATATGGCTTCATTGTGTGGAAGGCCCAACCGGATTAGCGATTATTGTTCAGCTTTTTGATGGTGTATTTAATGCGTTTGGGCCATAGACATAGAAAGATAGACTAATGTGTTATAGAATTGTGGCTGAATCTGCACTTAGCATGGCGCTTTTCTTTCGAATTCAGAAATCACTTGTGGTATAAAATTTTCTCGAATTCTTCGTTTTTTTACTGGACTGTTATAGAATCTTAATGGCCAAAACGGTATTGTTTGCCCATCTGAATAAACTTTATCTAGTATGAGCAGTCCAACTTTTCGACTTCTTCCAATTAGAGAATTATCTGTTTTAAAACGGTTCATAGGTAAATCAACCTTATTTAGTGATGCAAAAATCGTTATTTTGTGGAAAAACTCTATTTTTCGGATACACATTCTCCTTGGCCCAGCTGATGTGAAGGGGCTCTTTTCACAGTGGTTAAATCAGTCAACTTTACCTCAAATAAACAGTGCTATCCTTGATACAGACATTTTTGTTTAGTAAAGCCGAGATCCAATACATTGAATATCTGCTATTTTTGGCAGTACGTACAATATATCGTTTCGAAATATATTTTCGAACGCGTTTCTTGATTAATCAGGTTATAACTGGCGATATGGAGCGTTTTCCTCAGTAAGGTATTCTTACTCTTAAGCGAAACTTAAAGATCCGTTTCAAGGGATTTTTAGTCTATTGTTTTGCCCCGCTCATTAATTTATAGCTGGTATTTGGAAGAAGGATGAATATGTAAATACATCGATGTATGAGCTGTTTCAGTACTACTAAAAAGTGCATAGTTTGGGTTAACTGAAAACGAGATCACCCGTAACTTCCCAAGCTGAACCCCTGTCTAGAAAGGGCCTAAACTCAGAAGACAAAACCGCAAATCTAAGTGCCTTTATAAAAATGTTTCTCCTACAAAGAAACGGCATTCGGTGTGATTGTCAGTACATTGCTCTAGTTTTGGGCGTTCTGTGCGTTCTGAATTGAAATTGATTAATAATAGCACTGAAAACTACTCAGTCACAGAATCCAATCAATACTGTAAGAACAAAAAAAGATATCTGACTACCGGGGTCGAGGATATCCAAAAACAGTAGAAAGCGAAAAGAAAATGTTTTTTCTTGCCGTTTATATCAGTACCGGATCGGTGATAAAAAGGTGTTTTTCCGATTTTGTGGATTTGCTGTGATGGGCAATCCCCGAATATCGTCCCGAAAACTAGCAAACCTTTACTAACTTAATCGAACCTTAAGTCAAACAAACGACGCTTTCTACTCATGTTTTTCTCCAAAAACTTCCCCCAAAGGACTTTCAACCAGCAGGTGGCTGCTGTCCAATCTTTGGAAGCAACGGAGTAACATCCAGCAACCAACCAGCCATAACATTGATTGACTCGAAGGAACAAAACAAAGCCGAAGCACCTAACGGCACGAAAGATAAGGCAGGCCAAAGACTCCGAGACGAAGAAGTCATGAACAAAATCCCCGTAGTCCAAACGAATAGTTATATAAGTGGCCGGATCCCACTCAAGCTTAGTTTTAAACGATAAGTCATTTTTACCGAATATACAATTGTCATATTATCATCTTTATCATCTTTACTATTACCTTTATCTGATCGTGATCCTTTACAATTCTATACCATTGAATACAGTGGACTTCCTATTCCATAGCACTGTCATTCCATCATCACCAACTACTCTACCACTACTACTACTATTACTACCTGCTCACCCTCCAGACTATCTCTGACGATCCTGTTCAATCAAGTAACACTCGATTCTATTCCTACTATTACTACTATATCCAGGACCCCCGAGATTATTGTTACATTTGGTTGATATTATTGTTTTTTACCTAACATTCTTAAATTACATCCATCATGGAAGAATTCTTCTTTTCTAAGGCAGAAGTTGTGATTAATCTTCGGATGTGTAGTAGTCTGTTTGGGTGGGCAGGAATACACTCACACCACATACAAAAGTGACCTACTCTTAGACAAGATGTATTATTAGATGCTTAATTTTGTAAATTTTATATCGTTTATCTCTTCTACCTTGAAAAGTAATCTTATGTGTTATGTTGTTAAGTAATGGCTGGGAACATAATAATATGATGTTAGATTACTGCCAGGGCTGCGAATTTTCGGATTTTCTCGTTTTAGTATTTTGGCAGCGACGAAAACGGCACTATACGAAGGGCACGATTTTCGGACTTTGTAACACGATTTACAAGTTGTATTGAACGTAACTAAATTTTGACAAATCCAAATTTATCGCTCAACTTCAACTTTGAAGCATAGATATACTAGTCCAGAAACTAGTGGGGTAAGTTTCTTCTCCTCTGGTCAGCAGAATATCAGTTCGATAATCTCACCTCTAGGCTCTACCCTTTCCTACTATACACCATGAAAAAGGGGATCAATGTTTTCGGGTGTTACTGAAATTTTTAGTGACAGAAAAGAACAAAAAACACTAATGAAGATCCGAACCAAAAACATTTACATTATGATCGGTTTCCAAGTGACACATTTAAACAATATGTATGGAGAGCGAGGGCACTATATAAGCCAGTTTTTGTAGAAACATTCTCTTCGATAATTTCGTCTTTTAGCTTAAAACACTATTCTTCGTATTGATTCTTAGTGTTCATATAGCAAGATATTAATACGAAACTATTCGTTTCGTCTGTCGTAATACATGGTAAATACGTCGCAATTTGCAATCCAGTTTACTGCTCTACTAGGGACCACCATTTTATGCAGTTTCTCTGATTTGATGCCATATTTACTAAATTTGTGTAACTGTGATCCCGCTGAACTCAAAAAAGCCCTAAACTGGGTACTTCCCTTGTATTTAGTGGATTTCACGACCCCTTGTATTAACGATTCTAGCGGGGTTATCCTAATACAACAGTGTGTATAACGGGGTAGACGTAAATATTTCAACCTACAAAGTGCCATTCCACACACACATGCACCATTAATACGCTTCAAGTTTTACAAGACTCCAATAGTATATGTTCTCTCTGTGTATTTGAAATTCGTCAAAAAAAGGATAACTTCAATAAAAAAATTGTGTTGCATTGTTTAATTGAATATGGAAATGCAGTCGCAGTCGAAGAATAGTAGAATAGTAGAATAGTTGAATACCACCAGTTTTAACTGTTGATACGACAAAGTAATGCACTATCAAAGTAAATTTATACTTACATAACACACACTTAACGCTCCCACGGAATATTCTTTTTCTCCAATTAAAAAATATTTTCTCCTGAAAAATTCCCTATATATTTATCATATTAGGTGGACACGTCGAAAGAAACCCACGATCTTGAAAAGTGAGTGCACGTGACCAGCGCTGCCCAAGGAATTGCCGTGCCAAGGGATCTTCTTTCTTATATGCACTCCGCGACATTACGACCCCTGGCTCCCCGCCAACAAGCCTTCTTGCAACCACCAGTTTACACCCACTTTTCTTCTTACCAATGTGACTCTATTCTGTGTATAATGGACGGTATCTGCCGCAAATTCAAAAAAAAACTATATACATTCTTTCAACTACACTGTTTTCTATGCTACTGCTTTTTTCCTCACATTCCGTGGCCTCTTAACAATTACATACCCAACCCAAAAGGGTAGGTTGCTGTTGCCGCCGGCAAATCGCAGCAAATGTCGCGGGGAAAATGTCGCGCCCGCAACACCCTCAACAAGCAAACCAAAGTCATCGCTCGACGCTCACCAAGCACTGGCACGTCACGTGGCACGCGGGACCGGTGCCGCAGTGCGCATCCTCAAGGCTGGAGATTTTCTCGCCTTTTTCTTCTCCAGGCACTTCTTCCAATTCCCCATAGTGAAGCTTCGTGGTGAAAGAGCATTGATTGTTCGGAAACCGCTGTTCTGGGATACTAGAGATCAATTTGTTTGCGCAGGCCTAATTTGCCAATTCCCCTGTGCATAGAGAAGTAGCAGAGTCATCGCTTTTTCTGTTACTCATTCGTTTTTCCTTGGTGCTGAGATTGACATTGACATTGACATTTCGGGTACCGTACTAAGGCTGAATTACCACCACCACCACCACCATCACCACCACCACCATCACCAACTCCGAACCATCCCTGATTCTGGAAACTAGGGACGACAATCTGCTTACATACAGATTGCACTGAAAAAAAACACTGACCCACCCATCTACAAGAATCAACTTCTGGATAATGGACGGACCTAGCGAGTTCTTGGGCGAAAAGTACCAAGAAAGACCCATCATCTTATCGCCTCCTCCCGTCGACGCGTCCATGGCAATGCCATTTCCCCAGCACGGCCAAGCCCAAAACTTCCATGCCCAACGGAACCAGAGTGTCGGATACAACTTGCAACAAGAATTCGAGGCACTCAAGGCCGACTTGGATTTGGACTTGAGCTACTCAAACGGCACCGAAACAGGCCACGATGGCTCCATCGTCTCTGGTGGCCCCGGTAGCCGCGCCGATACCAGGTCTGGCGAGACTTCCGACCTGTTGCCTGCAGCAGATGTGCCCGGCACCTCAGGTGCTCCCTTGCATGGCACAGGAACGTCGAGCAATTCAGCAGGTTCCTCCGGAAACAGCAACATCATGAGCCCTCCTCCGCCAGGTTCTGCGGGAACTGGCTCTCGCGTGTTGTCGGGAGGCCCCAGTCTCTTGGCCCCGGCTGCTAACTCCCCATACTCCATGGCCGGCCACAACCATCTCAACAACCACGGCCACGGACATTTCAACAGCCACACGCCGTTGCTGGAAGCATTGATTCGCGAACGCTCGACGCTCTCGCCATCCTCGTCTGTGGGCGGCAATGTCGGCGGCTCGGGGCTCCTGTCATTATTGATGAACAAGAACCCGGGGTTCACGTCTCTGCTCGGCTCGATGCCCAGCAGACCGCAATCCGTCAACGATTTCCTGTCGATCTTGTCGAGGCAGCAGGGCCAGCCGTTCCTGCGCTTGGCCCAATCCGGCAATTTCTACCTGGACATGTTGGCCACCACCAACTGGATCGAGAACTTGAATCCCCAGGATATCATGACCATGCTCGACTACTGGTGCAACAACTTGCCCTTCGACATCTTGCTCACCATGAAGTCGAGGTTGCACAACCATTTGACCCTGGGCTTGCAGGTTCCACAACCGCAACCACAACCGCAACCGCAGCCTGTGTTCAACAAGGTTGACAACTATCCGCAGTACCAGAACGACTTTGTCTCGGACATGGAGTCGTTGTCATTCAACGACACCTCTAGGTCGCAAGGCGCGTCTGTGGGGCAGCTGGGTTTGTTGCAACCAAAACCAAAGGCCAATACCGCCTTCAAAAGCCACTTGTTTGCTGACGCAAAGGTCCAGAGACCCAAGCTGGCAGATCCATCGATGCATAACCGGATCCAGCACGGCTCGCCCCAGGTGCACCTGGGTGTTGGCGAAAGAGCCCGCTCGCCCACATCTCATTTGTATGAGAAGACGAACTTTTTGCAGTTAGCCGCAGGATCGCACCAGCCACATTCGTATGGTCAAGGTCAACAGCATTCTAGTAACTCGGAAGAGGGCTTTGACCAGTCCAACGCACACAAGCTCGGGGCACTTGCCACGATCAACTCAAGGGTTGCTTTGGACTTCAACCGCAAGGCATTCCAGCAGTCGGGCCAGAACCGTGGCCATAGTGCCGCGGTGTATGAGGAGTCGCTCAACAGACAGACTAACTCGTCGTCTGTGCCAGCAAGCACACAGAAGTACTCGGTAGCGGCGATGTCGGGAGTCTTGGGCCAGCCTAAGCCCAAGAAGGAGGGAGACTTCTCGCCTAAGCCCAAGATCTCTGCGCCTTCGACGCCTGTCAACAACACGTCGATGCCGGCGGAGATTGTGAACCAGGACTTGTTGAACAACATCCCTGCGTGGTTGAAGTTACTAAGATTGCATAAATACACCGACTACCTCAAGGACATCTACTGGGAGGATTTGGTGGAGTTAACCGACGACGATCTCGAGGAAAAGGGAGTCAAGGCCTTGGGCGCACGTCGCAAGTTGCTCAAGGCGTTTGAGGCCGTGAAGCTCTCCAAGGCGTAGACGTCTGGGGCGAACGGCTTCTGGCTGTGGGTTTCTCGGGGTTCCATTCATGGACTAGATGGCTACTAAGTATTTGATATATTTGGGGCACATGGCCTGGAGGAGAGAAGAGCAGGAGAAAAAAGGTGGAGGTCCTGCTAGGCATTCTACATACACTGAAATAGACACCAGTCGGCCAAACAATCACCTACTAACAGCCAACCTACTAACTTACTAACCTACTAACTTACTAACCTACTAACTTACTAACCTACTAACCTACTACCCTACTAACAAACAGTGAGACTAACGGGAACCGAGACTAGATCATCCTTCGCTGGATTATTATTACATTATATGGTACGTATACACCCCCAATCTGTTGTGGAGTTTCTCTAAACAATGACGCAACACGAGTTGGTCTTCTTGGCCTGCTTGTAAAACATCCGCGACGACAGCGACAAAGCCTCGGACTTGTCAACCAACGAGTCAAGCTTTTCTCCACGCTGCAACACGCTCTCGATGGTCTTGTGCAACACAATCTTGGTCTCGTCCAACTCGTGCTGGACCTTCATGATAGAATCGGCCTGGCTCGGGTCCTGGTACTTCTTCAAGTACACAGCCAACTTGTCATAGTTCAACGCAGGGTTAGGGGCGGTAATGGAGCTCCACTGGCTGGCTGGATGCAAAGATAAATACTCCTCCAAGATCTTATTGATGAGAGTGTATGCGGGCCTGACAGGGTACTCTTTATCGGAGATGACAACACATGATAAGCCCTCGGAGCGCGTGTAGGTGTGGCCCACATAGTTGCCTTCCTCGATACTTTGTCTCTGGCCAGCGGGGGTTCTTTGTGACACGGTTTCCAGGAAAAACGTCATGAACTGGGCCACGGACGACCGTTCGAAAAACGAGAACTGTGAAAGGTCACTGGCCGAGGCCAACTCGATGGCTTTTTCGCCGACTTTCAAGATTCCTATGTAGTAGATCTTCATTTTGGGTTTGTGTTGTGTGTTTTTGGGCGATTTGGGCGATTTGGGTGGTGTTATACCTAATTTCGTGGAAAGAACAACGGTGGGATTTTCTTGTGGGGCCTCTCGTTTAGGATGGTGTGTTGCTTGAGATATCGTGGTCACGTGGTGTGCCTGGCTCAAAACGGCCAGGGTCCAGAAGCGGAAACAAACTAAACATAAAAAACATTGGCCATCAAAAAAAGGGGTGGTGATTAGGGGGAACTTCTGGCGTGCATGTAATTTTATCCTTTCAATTTGGGCGTTATGGGATGTTTATTCTGATTTTTATTGGTCTGGCTTTGTATTAGTCTGGCGTATTAGTCTGGCTTTGCTTTGGCTTGGCTCTGGCCGGTTGTCGCGTGAAACATGGCCGGTGTATTAAGGTGAAACTCGGGAGAGAAACTTGGCGGTATATTTTCGGGAATGAAATAACTTCTTTTTCGTACTAAAATGAAAGAATACTACTGGTATTTCTGGTTCTTTTTAGTGGAAAATATGTGAAACTGGGCCAATACTGGGAATACTAGCTTACCTCAAAGGTACTTCTTTCGCACCACTGTGGGTCAATAGCGGCCGTTTCTCTGTACTGTTGCATCACTTTACCCAAGATTTTACCAAAACTTTTACCTAAACAAATGTAAGTAAATTATTTATTTTCATTTTTACTTAAAGAAATTATACTGCATAAACTACTTTTTATATAAAATACACGTGAATAGTTTAGATGGGGAGTTTGAAGCATGGTTGTAACCAGGACACTTGGCCAGACCAATAAGCTACAGGCTCAGGCCCAGGCCCAGGCCCCAAATGGCTGCGAAAAGCGCCGCCGTGAAGCACGAAATGAGATATCAAAAAGCTTGGAATACACTTGACTAGGTTGTTTTTGCGGTTTGAAAATATTTTAAGGTGTTTTTTTAACTTAAACGCTTTACTTTATAGTACCTGTATTACTTGCTGAAATAAAACTGTGAATGTGCATGGAATATTTCTTTGTGGCTGTCAAAACGGGCATTCACCATTGGAAGAGACCTTGCTCGTTTTTAGTGTACTGAATTTATAAAGCAGCCTCCTTTTTCGCAACTTATGAATTTACTTCAATATTTCTTCCGTACGAAAAGTGAACTATTTTTCCCGAATATTCACTCACCTCACCCGAATTAAATGTAACTACTGCGCATATAATTACACTACGACAATTCAATTCTTCCACTTAGCCTTCCCCTAGGACAAGATACTTTTCAGAACACTAGTCATTTTTTTAAACCCTGTATGAATATTTTTGATTGTTTCAAATTGTTAGTGTATAATTGTTAGGAAAGTTCTGTTCTGAATTAGTTAAATCAGTCAAGTATGAAAAGGCATCTAGGAAAAGCAGCCCGAACATTCATTGCATGAATTAACATCAAGTGTTGAGCAGCTCTTGCAATCGAAATTCTCAAGCTAGGATCATCAGTGAGAACTAGTTTCCACCAATTAATTTTCCCGTTACTACCAAAAGAGCCTTGAAAAGGCCTTCTTTAGCATCACCTTCCGACAACCCATAATTTTGACACATTTCGTTCGTGGGACTGGAAATGGGGCGTTCACGGTGTTGGCGTTATTAACTATTAACGTTTCTCTATCCCTTTACTTTTTATCACAGTCATTTCTCTGATACGTGTGTTTTCTCGCTACTTTGTAACACATCGTTATCCTCTCAGAGAGATCAACAACCAAATTCTGGTGGAATGAAATCAAGTTTACTGAGCCAATGCACCTCAAG
>JAJMIV010000284.1:0-16354 GCA_030563445.1 Metschnikowia gruessii
CTGGTCACTTTTCTAGTTACAGCCTGTAATAAGATGTTTCTTTCAAAAAAAAAAAAAGTACTAGTCGTAGTTTTCGCACATACTAAAACAAGCTTCTATTTTATAGAAAGAAAAAAAAAAGTCGCTCAGCGAGACTTTTTTTCTCAATAAATTCTTATTTTTTTGCTAGCACCGAAATCCTACACTTGCTACTTCATTCTGACAAGAAAAAAGCCTTTGTAATACGAGTTTCTGGGTGCAAAAGCCTATTGTCTGCAGTAAGGATAGGGCTTCGTTTAAACCAGATCATAAAAAAGAAAACATTAATGTGATAAGTACTCTTTATATCCTTGCCCATTTTTATCGTAACCGGTGTTTAATTAAAGAACTATGCAAATAAGGGTATTTTGAAACTTGGCTGCCTACGACTTCTTGGTGCGGCAACAAGCTGCGCATACCCAGTCGCACTACAAATTTGATTGCAGCTTCATCCATATGGAACCAGATATTGAATACTCAACTTCAGGGTTAATTGTTTGCTTGTTTCTGGAAATATTTCCACTGTCAAGTTGACTAACTCAAAAAATGTAGAATTATTTTTCCTCGATGGAACAATATCGGATATTCATGCCGAACTGAGCACTATGTTTGGTGTATATATTGTATGTGCTTTTTTAGGTATCCCCTAAATTCAGGGATTAACGGTGGGAACCTGATTTATTTGACTTGATTTCGGGCTGCCAGTAAATTAATTAGTATTTTCACAGATCTCTATATCTGGAGAGACAATGTTTTGGCATTTAGTATTTTTGCTTAACATTTTTGATTTTTCTATTTTCGCAGTCTTACCATATTTCAATTTAGAATGTATTAAGATAATCTAGATTACAAGGTCTAAATTGTTTTTGGTAACATATTCTTTTTAAATTCTTTTTAAAATTTCAACGGGATAGAATAAAGACTTTCCCGCTCCCCTCTCTCTTGCTGGCTGAAAATTATTTACAACTCTTTAATTATCTCATGGAGACCCGTTCGCTGTCCATGCTCGCCTCGGATAACCATATTCCACAAAAGAAACCAAGAAAATGACATTTTTCAATATTTTTCAATATATTTTTCAGTACTCTTCATATCTTTGTTAAATGTGGGATGTTGTCCTTTAGGAATATTATTCTAAATGCATTTTTAGAGCGCAGCGGTGAACCCAGATAGCGTAACATTATTATCCCTCCACATAGCTAGAAATATTTATTTGGTTCTCTCATGCTAAATCTTTTATTCTTCTCAATATAACTGCAGACCACAGAGTTGATATTTTCGTAGGTATATATAGGCTTTGGAAAAAAGGCTCGAATCCCAAATTAGAAAAAAAAAAAAATGATTTAAAAGTCCAAGGATATCATCAGGTTCTCCAAAGATTCAAGGGTCTTCTTTGCTTGCACAAGCTGATACTCAAAAGCTTGGCTCAATTCGACAGAAACGTTCTCCAAATCTTCGAACTTCTTACCCCAAAAGGTGATACCACGCCAGAGGAAAAAGATCTTTTCCATATACCCTTCGTGTTGAAGATCGAGAATACCTTGAGAATTGTATAAAGCAAGGGCTCTGATATTAATCTCAATAACCTTCTTAAGGTATTTTACGCCCGGATCTTCTGGAATCTTATAGTGCTTCAAGCTCTGGACAGAACCTAACATGACTTGGAACATATTTTTAACGAACCTGAGTTGAAGTAAAAGATCTTCAATTGAGTTCTCAAGGGATAAAAGATATTCTCTTAGTTCTTGATTGTGGGTCTCAAACCCCAAAAAGTCAAAGCTCGTTCCATTTATGAACGATCTTAACTGTCCCAAAAATCCTCCCAATAATCCCTCTGCTGTCACATTTTCACGTCTGGGGACAATAACTGCATCACACTTGCTAGCGTATGCTGTTTCCAAAGGAATGTCAAAGATTTTTGTAGCATTTTCATTAGTAGTTTCCATTGACTGCGCATAAGCTTGATCAGCAGAAAGATTCTTAATAACTTCATTATTGTATTGTTCTGCTGCCACTAAAGAGAAAGTAATCGCCGCCACAATCAATGATAAAGTTTCTCTCATGATAACTAATCGGTTTGTATGGGAGAGACAAGAAACCTTTCTATGTGACTTTTAGGCTTTATTTATAGTTCTGATAATGGAACAGCCGACGAATATCTAGCCCATGTTTTGTCTGAAAGGCTGTGGTAAATTTGAAGTGAAAGGAGTTATACGTTTCAGGAAAATCTAATAGAATACACATTCCCAGTATTTTGACCAAGTGGCATCTAGGAATCTCATGGAAAGCTCCAAATGTATTTTTCTTTTCAGAAAAATAGAAATTCAAGACGGCTATGCTATTCCAAGCCCGTCATTATAAGGAATCCATACAAATCACTGAAACGGGTTTACAGTACAGACAAAAGAAAAAAAAAAAAATACTGAAGTATGATTTGAAGTTGAAAAGAGAACATAATTTAAGCATCATGTTTTGATCATTTGGTCTCGTCCGACGAATACCTAATAGTCAATAGTAAAACTATCTATGAATGTGGGCTTTGGTTAAAGAAAAGACACCAATTTGCTTTGATTAAGTTATATATCTAAAGCCGAGTATTTCATAATGGAAGTGGCTTAGTTCAAAATCAAGTGTTCTACCTTCATCTTCTTTTTTAAAGTAGAGTGAACCTCGTATGCCATGTTAGTATAAACCTATGTACGTGATGTGTTTCATATTTCCGGTCTTATAGGAATTATTGTTGTTATTTATTATCATGATTTATTCAATAAATTAGCCTTTATTTTTATTGTTGAAACATGAATTAATATAAGATAACATTGCTTTCATCATCAAAACTAATAAAGTTCATAGCTTGGAATGCTAAATAAAATCTCATCCTGTTTATAGAAAATAAATAACAGGAGTTAGAAGGAGTAGCTAGAAGTCGGAGCTAGAAGGAGCAGCAACCTCTTCAAGGTCTTCATAGCCCAATAATATTCACCAGTAGAGCTGACGTTCCAAGGATTCAAGAGTCTTCTTTGCAAGATCCACTTGCGTCTGGAATAAATGGCGCATCCCAGAAGGAACATGGTCGGTATCTCTAATTTCATCTTCCAAGATCGATAATTTCCGGAAGAAAACGTAAACTTTTGTATCGAAGCCATCAATGCGAGTATTGAGGTGACCGTGTGAATCATGTAACGAGAATATACGAACTCTGAGCTTGAGTATTTTTCGTATATTATCATGCCCTGGAAGAACACACCCATTGTATGACATCAATTTTTCGGTGGTGTCCACCATAGTTTGGAACAGATGTCTTGCAAAGAAAAGAAGTTGAGCGAGCTCCTCATAGTAAGGTCCAGTCTCTATGGAGAATTCAAGGCAAGAAAGATCCTTTCTAAAGTTATCAATTTGGCCTTCAAATTTCATAAAATCAAAACTTTCATATGACAAATGTGCCATAATATCCTCAATGAAGAATCCCACCAACCTTTCTGTCTTCAAATAATCATAGTCGTGCTCAATAAATGCTTGTTCAAGCGATATAGCTTTGGAACCATTACCATGATCGACATCTGCCGCGTTTTCTTTTGGAAAAAGTTCTTTGGTAAAATTACCGTCTCCCCCCAAATTCAATGCCGTCGTTAATACTACAGAATAGTAGATTATAACAGAGATATATACTAGATATGACCTCATTGTGATTATTGGCTTAAGTTTTTTTAATTTAGGTTTCTATTCGAGTTGGTTCAAGTCCATTTAAGTACTTATTTTGATAGGCTCAAAATTCGAGGTTATAACTGCTATTGAAGTTATGACAGCAAGGTAATTTCACTAGAAAGCAATATAACAACATCTGAAACTGAGTGAAAAGAGTAATATGGAAACTATCAAAGTGATTTCATCGAGAATATTATACTAGCTTTGATGAAACTGAAAGTATCCATATTATTTATCTCACATGAATGGGTGTCTAGAACAACTGTTAGAGAAATCAGTTAAAATTTATGGCTTTCTTATTCTTTACTTGAAGGAAAATGATCGAAATGAAGAGAGTTTTAGGGGTATTGACCTTCTGGATTTCAGAGCTTTCTCTCGGTGGTATCATATAGTTCGAGTAAATATCAAATGAATCGTAAAAGGTTTCTGCTTTTTTCTTTTCTTTAATTCACTAAAAGAACAAAAGCGTACATGTTGGAAGAATATTTGATTTACATAGAGAATACGTAGGTACTTTTTTTCTGTTAAAAAGTCCACCATTTGAATTAAAGAGCATGTTGAAATTTTGAATCGAGTAGAACTACAAGCTTCCACTGATTTATGAGCCGCAGGAAGAAACAATATGGTCACATGTGAAAAAATTCATCAATGTTTAACAGAATAAAGTTTTGGGATTGTGAAACAGCAGAAACATGGTAAGTTTGAGAGGCTTAGGACTGCGAATTCACTTTGTTGTGACGTGTGTAATCTAAATGTTGCTTTACAACGATCGACACATATGTGTTTACTGAAATACTGAAATTATTGCACAATGACAGAATGCAGACCAAGAGTGGAGTTAAATTATCCAGAGTGTCCCGACCAGCCACTCGGAAATTTTCATTTTGGTTGGGAAAATTATCAAGGGCGCTTCTTGCCTCAACAGTATTGATACAGAAAGTATATTCGAATATTTATTGAGCAAATTTCAGAACTTATATGACAAGATAAATTGAGCGAATGGCTTTCTGTGTCACTGCGTTGGAATATTGAACATGCGGTGAGAATTGTATAGATACATAGCCCAAATGTTTAGCTCAACCACCGCACGGAAATCATAACCAGAAAAAACCGAAGACAAGAAAAAATAACAAAAAATAACAGAATTTCGAAAATTGTAGCTGTTCAATTTTTTAAGCATAAAATTAATACCAGAGCCTTTCGCTTGATGTCATAGACAAGCAGAAAAACGTCAGGTGATCAATTATGAGGTAATAATTTGTGATTGTGGGAGTAGAGTAGTCAATTCCAATAAAAATCTTGACTTCACGGCTTCATAGATTTCCATTTCATACATCTCAAAGTCTGGGGCAGGTCTTCGTCACCTAATTGATCTGCGGCAGTTTTATTAGCCAACTGATGCTGCGGAGTTTTGTACTTAGCTTTCATTCTATAAAGAGAAAGCTCTTGAGAGAAAACAAAACCAAAAGATACATCAGTCTCGGGCGGTGTAAGCGTCACATCACGCTAGTCTTTCCGCGTTAGCCACCTATGAATTACCCTTTTCTATATTTTTCTATTGTTTTAAATGTTCGTTTGAATTTGCGACTAAAACTGGTTTCAGTCAGTTTATATTCCTAGTATCATTTAAGATTGTGCTTTTGTAATCTGGCCCACTGAAATGTCCACTCTAAACCTGGATGGATCCGCACTAGTGGAGGAATGTCTTCTTTTTCAACCATTGATTAAGCATTAACATTCATTAATCAAATGAATTATTCATTAATTATTCATTCAGTTTTTAACCACTTACTAAAGCCCCGTTAAACATTTCCCACAGCATGTTTACCTGGATTCTCTTACCTATCCGACCAACCTATTTTAATTTAATCACTGCCCCTCTCATAAAGCGAGCTCTCACCAGTATACTCCCAGGGTTAACCATTTCACCGGCATGTCACTACAATCCCGCGAGACTGGGATATTCAATAACCTCTTTGAGTTCTCTTCCACCCCGAAAAGTCACGAGACTTCCGCTCATCAGTATATTACACCAGATTAAACCTCACCCGAATGGATACCAATGGTTCAAGATAGTGCGATTATGCAGAACGCCCTCCACACCCCAGAAAAATCACCAACCACCAAGTTCCAACCACCACCAACATCACCACCACTATCACCAACACCACCCCCAAAAAAAAAAAAAATCATGCCCGCTACAATCACCTACTTTTCCGTGGCTCCATCTACGGCCATCCCCGTTCGGGTATTTGTAAACCGGCAGAAAATACTTCTGCTGAGTGCCGTGGCCGTGAACGAGAAGTCCATCATCAAACTCTCATCCATAAACCTGATTCGCCTCAGCAATTTCGATTTGACCAATCTTACGCTCGACATAGGGCCGCAGGTGCGGGAACTCTTGCTTGAGACTCCGCTCGCGCAATTATTTCCCCAGCGTACGGTGCTGCGCGCATCGACGGTGGCGAAGGAATTGAGCAATACTTGGAAATGTAGAGTAGTGGTTTCTCTAGGGTACTTGGTGGATTTGCGGTATAAGCTATCGTGTATCCATGCACCAGCAGATGTTCGTTTTCTAGACGAGAAGAAAATCGAGCTTGATTATACTGACCTGCGAAGATGTGCTCTCTTGCAACGAGAGGTTAAGTTTGATTTTACTAAGAGGGAACCTACTTCCGATGACGAAGCGGTGCCTCTGGACGAGAAGAAGTCCGTGTCTTATACGCTACAAAGCCAACGACTTCTAAACAACAAGGTAACAGACCCCCTTGATATCTACGTGCTACACAGACCGAGGTCGTGAAAAGACTGTCTTTCAGAATGGCAATCCCGGAAATCCCGGAAATCCCGGAAATCCCGGAAATCCCGGAAATCCCGGCTGTAATGGTAACAACATTGGTGTCCTAGCCAAACTAGAAAAAAAACTTTATGAACTTGTTCTGTTCATCGATATACTTATATACAACTCATCGTTTCCGTTAAACCACGTCGCTGATGATCCTGGATGCCTCGCGGTATGTCTTCAACAACGACAAACACTTCTCTCTCTCCATTTGGATGGTCTCATCCTCCTGGAGCAACTCATCGAAGTAGTTCTCGTTATAAAGCTTCACCACAAGACGGTTCTGGATATGCACCTTGATGTAGTTCACCAACAAGCACATAATGGACTTGGGCACTTGGTCTTGCACAATCTCCCTCACGATGCCGAAGTACGAAACAATCAATCTTCTGATCAACTCCGTCTCCAATTGCTCTCTTTCACTCAACTCAGAAAGGTTATCTTCTTCTCCCTCTACATTGTGCTGGTGTGACACCCCATTCATGGAGCGTCCGCCGTCGTGGTGCGGAAGAGAATGCGAGTAGCGGTCATCAAGGTGCAAGTCTTTCATATCGTGAATGGTGCCATTGTTGATGAAGTTATTGTTGAATTGCAACGTAGGCTCGTGGGCTTGCGGGAACTTGAATGGCGTGGGGTGCAACTGCGCTTGTGTTTGCATGTGTTGCTGATGCATGATTGGGTCTCTTCCGAAGAAGTAGTTGAAGTACGATTCCTGGTTGTGGTGGATGGATTCAGACTTCACAGAGAGGCTTGTCTTGTTGGAGTCGCTTCTTCTATGACGCGTCACGGGTTTCAAGTCGTCATCCACTTGGCTTACGTCAAGTTCGGGAGACTTCTCATCATCCTCAATGGCTTCATCTGCTTCTTCCTCTTCCCTTGATGGTTTCTTCAAGATGCGTTGGGTGGCGAGCTTGAGCTTGGAAGACAGCTCCATCTCTCTCTGTCTGCGTCTTTCCTCCACCACGGAGCCCATGGCCTCGGCTGCACCAACAAAGTTGGGGTGGTTGGTGTTGATGTATGCCTGCTGGATTTCAATCATAGACTCGACGTATTTGATAGTAGGTCCGAGTCTTTCTCTCAACAAGTCTGAAACCACTTCAATGAGTTTGGCTTGTAGCTTGGGGTATCTGTTCATCTCGACGCCGTTGCCTGCGGTACACACACTGTGGACAATCTTCATGAGCTCTTCATACACCATCTCCACACATCTGCGGGAAGGATCTTCCAACAATCTGATTTGTGGCTTCACCAATAAGTCAAACGCCAATTCAGGCACAAAGAGCGAAGGTCTGGGACCTGAAGAGTTCCGGATGGCAGTGCGAATATCCTTGACGGCCAAGTTATGCGTGGGGTTGATGCAAGCCAACAGCGAGCCGAAAACTTCATTGAAAATGTAGTAGATTCTGGCACCGCCGCATAATTCCTTGATGGAAAAGTCGTTCAAAGACGTACCTTCCACGGAACTGACAAAGCCGTTGGCGAACTTCGTCATTAAGTTCAAGAGAAGCGCAGAACGGCCTTCCTTGGTCTCCTCCAACGAGGGCAAGTCACCGTAGGACGCCAATTCCTGTTCTGCCTGGCCCATCAACGTATTCAATTTGGCCTTGATGTCGGGCAAACGGTCGCGGATATGGTTCATCAAAATCTTGTTCAAGGTGATTGTCAAATAACGCGTGCCACACTTGTTGGCAATGGCACGGTAGGCCGCATGGTTGGCAAAAAACTGCTGCTCAGCATACAACGAGTCTTCCAAGGCCTTATTCTCCTGGATATCCTGTTGCGAGCGGTTAACCACACCAATAAATCCAAGTTTCAATGGGTATACATTGCCCTTTAAGATATCAAGGGCATTAGTGCCCTGATCCATCAAGTCGATCTTCGACAAGATTCCTACAGTCCGTTTACCGGTTGGGTCGACCTGGCGGGCCAATTTCAACGATTCCGAGTTGACAAGGTCGACGTTGGCGGGAGAAACGGCCAAAATAATGCAGTTGGGTTTCTGTACGTACTCCAAGATCAAGCTACGCGTTTGTTTCTCGATATCAGAGGGCTGGTCGCCAATGGGGATCTTGGTGAGGCCAGGCAAGTCCACCAAGGTCAAGTTGAGCACACGGTCCGAGTAGATTTTCAAGTTTATGGGCAACCGGGAGATTCCCTTGTTTTTCCCCGCAATCCGGGCGGTTTCTTGTTCAATTTCGCGCCGGATAGCATGGAAGTTGTAGAAACGCTTGTTGGGGATATGGAGGAACTCTCCCCATTCAGAAGGCTCGTCGTTCGGGTACGAAGTGGCGCCTTGTTGGCCTGCAGCAGACCCGTTGGCCCTCTTTCTGAGGTGGTCCTCCAAGGTGGGCTCGTCGGACGTCAGCGCATAATCATTTGCCTCCTGTAAGTCCGCAGGGTTGTAGTTGCGGACCAAGGGATCGGTCTTCTTGATGTTAATCAATTGTAAAACCAAAGGTCTCCGGGTGACAATGCCCGTGCCTCGAGGAAGGAAATCCTTGCCAACGATATTCTCCAACACAGAAGATTTTCCACACGACTGAGAGCCCACGACTGCCAAGATCGGCAAGTCGATATCGGCCAACTGTGTGGTGGTCACGATATCCTGGAGCTTATTGACCACGGGAATAAGATCTTGCAACGACATGGTGAGTGTTTATATGCTATTCCTTGAGATCAACAACCAAAAAAAAAAGGACTAAAAAAACAACAACCAAAGGGAAACACTGGCTATAAAACGCTTCTATAGTGGAAGACGGGTATATTTGTGTATCTGAGCAGGAACCAAAATATGTTTTTTTGGAATTGGTGTTTTTTTTTTGGTTGCTTTCGGTTATTCTTTTGTTAGTTGGATCTTTTTTTTTTCGTGTCTAGTTAGAGGTTCTGGGCCAATGAGGCGTTGAGAATGCCTGGGGACAGTACTGAACCCTGGGGGCGAGAAACTAGAAGCAGGGACCAGAAATCCGAAACCACAGCAAAACAACAACACGAAAAGTGTTTCAGGATTTTTTTGTAAGTTTTATTTTCTCAAAGTAGTTTTGAATTCCACTTACTATTAAAATATAGTTGAAATAGGAGGATAAATTGGAAATCCTAGGGGGTATAGTATACGTATAATATAGAGATCTCAACGTCATTAACCCGCGTGGCCTGGACCTAGTGTACTTTCCTGGACCTAGCGTGCTTTCCTGGACGGCGACCGGTGGTGGCGGTGGCGGTGGCGGTGGAGAACGTGAAAAATGACTAGATAAAAAAAGCCCGGATTGCGAAACTTGTTTGCTCTTGGTTCACTTTACTTTTACAGTTCTACAATGTGTATTTCTAGGAGTAGGGTTGGTTATTTTTTGTGTTTTTAGTTTGTTTTTAGTATGTTTTTCGTCTGTATTTTTCACTTTTGAAGGTTGCAAAAATACCGTGTCGAACGTTTTTATCTGTTGTTGTTTTCGCTGCTAATTATTGATAATGCCAAGTTTCACCGGGTTCTTAACGTGGCAGGCCTGGAAGGAATCCGCACAACAATATCCCAAATAGGACCGGTGCTTTGCTCGCATGTATGAAGGGTAGTTAATACCAAATGGTAAAAAGTAAACATTAGTGGAAATGTCAAGGATTCAAGAATTCAAGAATCCAAGAGTTCTTTGGTAAATGAACCACTACAGAGTGTCATTTCAATTTTTTCCTTGGATGGTGACATGCCATGTAGCTGTGAAATCTGGAATTAAGTCCAAGTGAAAATTCATGGACGCGCAATGTGTGACAGCAATCAAGGCCAAACAGAGCCAAATCTTTTTCTGGGGTCGAACGCGGGGAATTAGGCCAGACGGGGCGGTGAAGAGGAAGCCTACTTCATTCTGTTGCTCTGCGCCGAATGTTAAATTTTGTTTTTCATGAGTATTCATTTATTTGTTTTGGTTTAATTATTTACTTTAGAGACTATTTTTGATGTAAGGAAGTTTTGTTCAAAGAAGGCTTAATTATGTTATGAATTATCTTAAGCTGGCGCAGTTATCATATCTCAGGAATTAGAGAGGCTCTGACACCAAAACGTGTTCAAGAAGAGAATAGAATCTTTCAAAAAATAGAAATTGGCCCAGCACATCACCACATTGACAAAAAGCTTGGTTTTTGAGTCCCGTGAAAGATAACCCTGGTTTTTTGCAGCTATAATCATCAACAAGTTGAAAATGATACACGCAGTCGCACATAACTGGCCAACGGCGGCTCCACTCAACACCCTGACGGTGATGTCGCAATAGATCTTTCCGTCATAGTCCTGGTTATAGTTTTCACCACTCCTGATGATTGCATTTATGACGGTGACTAAATTTTGAATACCAAACCATAAAACCAAGCTTTCAAATCTGGAACCATTTTATAGAGATGGGTTCTGTACTTTTGAGTCATGTGCGCAGACCTGTTCAAGTCCCCTGTGCTGGGTTGAGATCTCTGTGTGTGCCTTCTACACTCCTGTCGAGGAATTTACTGGCACCAGGACGAATAATCAACTTTTGGGACAATTCAGTGAAAATACCCACTTATGGTTTAAAAAAAAAATGGACAAAAAACAAAGAAAAACGTGTCACCGGCATTATGAAGAGTCAAAGGCAGCTTTGGTCCTACTTATATCGTTACATTGGAAAAGCTGCAAAATTTTATATGGGCCCCAAGATTTACAACAGGCAAGGGCGAGTATCTGAATAACTAAAAATTGTCACCCATGTTTTGCCTTTTTTTGAATCTCAACACTATAATTAATACCCAGAGATATCCACACCGGGGTATCTACACCCAGGGGTATCACACCCGGGAATATACACCGAGGGATATTCATATCAGGTATACCTCCAATATCGAGGACAGGGCCATACTGTTCTGATGGCTGAGCGGGCCCAGTTTTTCTGGCCCTGCGCGATACTCGGAGGTCACTAATAAAGAGAACAATCTCCATACAGTCTACAAGACCCATCTGTTTCTGACCCAAAAGGCGAAAATAAGCAGCACGATACTGCAACCCATTTTTACGACCTTCCCACAAATTCCCAAATTTCCTCCCATATTATTCCCCCGGTTAGTCTGCCTGGCACCATTTACATTATCCACCACCTTTGAGCACCCGTGGGGGCCTTCAAGTCGTCGGTTCCTGCACCGAGCGCCCAACGCGCGCACTTGGCCAGGTGGCCAGAGGTCAAACTCCTCCAACGGCCGCACGTACACGGTTTTCCAAGGTCAAGATCTCTAGTCAAAGCAACATTGTCTTCCATATATCTTTTTCCACACCCATAAGCTCCCCGTGAATTAGATATGAATTGGTCGTGGCTTGGCGTATATTTGGCTTTTGCAGCCATTGTGTCTGCGTATCAGTTCCAGATCGATCCTTCCTTGTGGGAAAACACCCGTTACTACCGGACGCTCGACCTCTCGCATCCATACATTAAAGAGCACGCGCTCATTGAGGTGACAAACGTATCGCCAGAACCACAGGACCTCTATGTGTTGCCTGTGAATGACGGTTTTGACGCTATCTCGGAAGTGTCACATTATGCTGTGATCCTTTCCGAGAGGAAGGAAAAGGCCCATGTTGTGCAGCTCACCGAGGGTGTTTATGTGGTTAAGTTCCCTTACCCAATTGCCCCCGGCTCGTCGATCGAGATGACTGCCATGTTCGCTTACACCGACCCGGTGTCTCCATTCCCAGCCAAAATCGCCTTGGAGGACAGCCAGCAGTTGGTGCTTAAGCTCAACAAGTTCTGCTACTCTCCATACGAGACCTCCGAGTACTCAATGACGATTGTTGGTCTCTCTAAGGGCCAAGAGATGGAGTTGGCTACTGAGTTTGAAACTACCCCCGGCTTGCCTGAGTTGGAAGCTCAGGTAGACACGGAGTCGCGTGCCTTGACGTACGGCCCGATTTTCGAAACGGTCCCTTCGTATGCGGTTTCCCCCTTGGGTCTTCTTTACGACCACAACACGCCCGTGACCCACGTGGTGCACCTCGACCGTAGTTTCTGGTTGCCAGCTTCCGGCGTCGACGTGGTTCAGACCGAGGAGTACTACGAGATCTTGAATAAGGGATCCGAGTTGAAGACTGGATACTCTCGTAGTGACTGGATGAAGGGTAGATTCGAACTCCGTAAGGACCACCATGCGCTCTCGCAATTGGAGTTCCCTATCGAAACCAAGGCCCCTTACAACGACTACTATGTTACCGATAAGGTGGGTATGGTTTCCACGCACCTGATCACACACGGCCACCTTGTTGTGCAACCGCGGTTCCCGCTTTTCGGAGGCTGGAGATACAACTTCACTTTGGGGTGGAGTAACTCGCTCGAGACCTTTGTGCGTAAGTTGACCGACGAGCCCGACACCTACGTGGCTCTGTTCCCGCTCTTGAACTCGCTCAGAAACGTTCATTACGACAAGGTGTACGTGAACTTCTACTTACCAGAGAACGCCGTGTACCTCAATGCCAGTGCCTTGCAGAAGCCTCAAAGCATCCAGCTTGGCTCCGAGTTGAGTTACCTTGATGTTGCCGATGGTCACGTCAAGGTCACGCTTGAGTTCAAGAACTTGATTGATGGCTTGGCCGAGACCCAGGTTTTGATCAAGTACAAGTACACTGCCGCCAGCTACTGGAATAAGGTTGCCAAGATCGCCGGCTTTGTGTTTGTGGGATTGATGAGTTACTACGTTTTGGGACTCATTGATATTTCGATCAAGAAGTAAGCACGAGGGTGAAAATACATAAAAATACAGATAATAAAAACATCAACAGATAATAAAAAGATCAACAGAATATAAAGAAAACTAAACAGAACCCAAAGGGCCAACATTATTTGATGCAACGTTTATTATTATAACCTTTTGTTCTCTATGATACATGTGAATTTGGATTATCGCTCATTGACCAATTGCCCGTAGCGTCTCGGCACTGGGCTGGTGCATGTGGGCCACCAAATAACGGGCCTTGAAATTGACTCCATTGAGTTCCTTCGCAGCTTTAGTGGCATCATCTAACGATACATACACCACATAACATGTTCCCTGTGGAACAGAACCATCGGAAATTCGAAGTTGGTGGATTTTTCCAAAGTTGGAGAAAAGCTCGTAGAGCAGTGCCGTGGAGGCATCGTAGGGTAGGTTTCTCACCACAACAATGGGAAAGTCCGACATCGAGTGGGTGGTTTTGTGTATATCTATATAACTATACAAAGCGTGTTCTTTTCAGTAAAATACACCGAAAAACACAAAGAAAGAGGTCTTATTCAGAAGGAAAAAGATGGATGGGTTCTTTTTTACAACAATCAACTAGGGTTCTGGTGGCCTTGGAAGATGGGGAAGTGCGCGAAAATTAATGGGTTGGTAAGGTTGGGCAAGGTTGGGGCCGAGCAGATGGAGGGCTACCAGAATAATGGGAAAGTTTATGGGCTCAGAAATGGACCAACATATGTTGAAAAATTGCTATTTTATGCAGTAGGGTGGTATAAAGTGGATAAGAGATTGCAAATTATTGGTTTAATTATGAGTGTATTTTCAGCTGAAGGAATTAGATAGGGGGTGTTCAGGATAATTAGCATATTCGCAATTGCATGGCCCCAGTCAAGCCGTGGCCCTAGCCATAAAAAAACATTAGATTCAGAGAGAGTTTTTGAGTGGGGCACTTATTCAGGTAAATGCTGAAGGGGAAGTGAGCTTATGGGTGTTTTTTTTTTTGACATTTTGAACCACCATGGTCTTAGAAGTGGGTCTTGGTGTATCTCCTGTGGGTTCTCTTTCCGGGCAGACCAGAGAGTAATATTCAAGACAGAAGCTAAGGGTGAGGGACTCTAGAGCAACTTTTTTTTTTAAATTTTAACATTTCAGGGGTGTAAAAAAACCTGGAATCTGAAATATATTACTAATTTCTCCTTGATCAGAGATCACACCAAGTGCAACAATTCCAGCCAAGTCAGATGTATTACTATAGGCTCCATAGTGGACTCAACCAGCGAAGAAAGAGACTTGAATTGGCCAGAAGAAACTCCCAAAATTGTGTTTACTTGTGAAATTATGCATCTTTGAAGAAAATATAAGGGCTGCTAATGACCACCCAAAAACATATCTTTAGTACATTGCACTGAGCCAATAAGTAGTTTATGGGCTGAACTGGAAGCAGTCTTATTTAGCAATGCGCTTAATCCAACTATGTTTCACTCAGAAGTTTATACGGGGATCTCTTCTCTTTAAAAACTGCTGCAAATATGATTGACGACCACCAGGACTGATGACAGAGCTCCATGACAGAACCCCGAGTCTCGCTTAGTGAACTCCCTTTCATATCGAAAGAATGCTTCTCATGGATTGCTTTCAATTCTTCCAGTCCGCTCAATCCATATACAAAAATACTTCTCAAAGAAAATTTGGAGGCGATGTTGATCTTGAAATCTTCCATTTCTTAGCCGTTTTCATCAATAAGTCTATCACATATATATAAAATAATCAGGAGCACATGTACAGTCTGGCTCCGAACTGTCTATTCAAAATATCTTGCTTAAAGATGCAGACTTGTGACTTCGTAATAAGTGCTTGTGACATCGGTACTTGTAATAAAAATCCTGCCCCAACCGACCTTTTCACTGTGTGATATTAGTCCTTTTAATGCTAGCATGTCGATAAATAATCAAGTGCTAGCCACTTGTCCAGCCACTTGTCCAGTTACAGCCTGCAATAAGATATTTCTTTCAAAAAAAAAATCACTATTCTTTCGTTCTTTTGAATACTCGTATAATAAAGGGAGAGTTGTGCTTGACATACTAAAGTATGCTAGAATTCTAGCTCCTTGTTCCTTAAAGAAAGACATTCGATTGTTGATCATTCCTTTTGATAGGTACGCTTGACCTTCGCCCAAATATGCTTCTCTTGGTTCTATCTGCTACTCCAGCATGGCTCTCTTTTACACACAAAAAAACCGTTTAACCGTCATTGTGACCACCAACCACTCGAATTTCTATGGTTAGTGGCATTGAATGTTAGCTGGCTCTCATTTACACTTTCGAACAACACTAGCCACCACGCAGCAGCTACAACGGGTAGTGTTTATGTCAATTTTGGGTGAAATTTCTCGTCATTATTACCGCTAGACCTTTTCCGGTATCTATGGGTGTTTCGTAGTTCCGGTAGACCCTTCTAGACCCAAATAGGAAATACTCATAACGTAGTGGTATTTTCTCGTTTGTTTTGCCCGTAAAAAAGTCCAGTTTCTGAATAATTAAATTAGTAAGCTTCCCGTATAGCTCCCTACACATTTGAACTAATTTGCTGGTCCTGTGGGACAAAAAGTGCCGTCATAGTCACTCATTAATTTCTGGTAGATGAATGCGAAATTATATTCTTGGCTCAGCCAGTACGTCTGACGGATATGTGATGCAGTTGGTAACTATTCAAAGAATCTATGGTAATAGAATTTTGAAATAGTTCAGATTTCAGAAGCTTTCAAAAGTGAAAGTCCCCTTTGTGAGATTAATTTCGGTTTTGTGTCAAGGAAGAAAACGTAAAAAATGGGACACCACCATTAATTACTTGGTGAGCACCTAACAGAAGTAGTCTCCGCACTTTATGGAAGACACCCATTAATCTAAATCCACCCACACGGTCAGATAAGAAAACCACCCGAAATTAAGATAAAAAATAGTAAATTAAAAATCGCTTTTCCAGGAATATACCGGACCATCAAATTATACAATTCCCTATTTTTTTTTTTTTAAAGAAACAAATCGTATTACAGGATGCCACTAGTGCCCTAAAAATCTATAT
>JAJMIV010000285.1:0-16270 GCA_030563445.1 Metschnikowia gruessii
TTACTTTGAAAATGGGCCAACCATTTTTCAAGAGAGATGCTGACGCTGATGCTTCTGGTGGATGGCACTGGGTTACTTTGAAAATGGGTCAACCATTTTTCAAGAGAGATGCCGAGGCTGATGCTTCCGGTGGATGGCACTGGGTTACCTTGAAGATGGGACAACCATTCTTCTAAGGACTAGGTCTTTTTGATGCTTTTTCTATGAACGGATCAAAGTCTACTTTGCTATGTTTTTAAGAAACAACTTAGCATCCTTTCCCGCCAGAACATAACTCCCAGGATAAACCCCTATCAAATAGTTCTTTTCGAAATATACAATCACTTGGCATTATTTCAGTAGTGTTATCCAAGGTTTGGAATACCCCACTCTTTGGCTGCAAAACTCCCTGGGCATACTTAGTAGGCGAAAGTAGTCCACACATAATTACATATGTAAATAACAGGTCAAAGCAGGCCCAGATATTTATCATGAATCTCCTCTCCTTTTTTATGTGATATTATTTTACTTCTTTCGGAAATTTTTCATCTATGTCAATACCTGCGTACCAGTGTCTTGCAGAAGCGTGACCGCCCCTTTGTGGCCGCAAATCTGAAAAGCTTAAATAGAGCCGGATTTCACCTATGAAAAAGATTTGATGAGGGATATTTTCCTAATCCTGAATTTTCCAAACAATATTTGCAGCTATGGCTACGTCTTAGTACGTCAAGAAAAGGTGTTACTAGAAAGGACGAGCCCGCTACCTGTTGACATTTCCAACTAAAGTTAAGGTTTATGGCTTCCGATTGTTTCATTTAAGATCACATTAAAGTTTGTTTGTATTTTGTGTATTTTTTCAACTTTATTCAAAGTTGACTTTTGGGGCACTGATATGGTTTGCTCTTTTCACTTCATGTCTGGTGAACATTCCCTTTTATACCGCGTCGTGTTTTCTGAAACCTTTGCTAGGCATATTTGTCCGGTACTATGCATCCTCGCTTCGCAACCTTGCTCCATAATAAGCAAGCCCCGCGCCAGAATAGGCATGTCGCATCCCCGCAAACCACTAAAACCTCTAGCGTATTTATTGTTGCTTTCTGGAATACACATTCCTTAGTGTTGTTTGTTGATATTGATTCTTTTCTTCTTCATCAATTTTTGGGGCCATTTTTTTCCTTCCTTAACGCAGGCACATAAATCAAAACATCCAAACAAATCTCGTGGCAAACCAAACAACCAAAAAAAAAAAAACAATAATAATAAACCATGCCCCCCAAAACTGAAAGTCCACTCCTTATAAGCCTACGATCTGATGGCCACTCTGTGGTCAAAGGAAGCCCCGGGGTACCGAACTCTATCGTATGTATCACATCCCAACATTTCCCCGTTTTTTCTACGTCTATTTACTAACATTTTCAAGCCACGTATCCAAACTGTCGTGGAAATCAGACCCACCAAAAGCCCAACCTTTGAATGTCGTTCCGTGGCTGTAGAACTTCTCACAGTCCAGAAAGTGGTGATGCCTTCGGCGCTTACCTCAAGTGAAACCGTGAAACAAACACGCGTTTTTGCCGATCCCCTGGTGTATTCGCCCCCTCTTGGTCAGTTCTCCCAAACAATGTTGGGTCTTGACGTGCCTATACTTATACCGCTTGACAAGAACATTGTTCCCAGCGGCTATTTCGATACATGGGGTGCTACTACGGTATACTCGTTTGTAGTGCGTGTTTCTTTGGGTACATCTGCCTCGAATGAACAACACTATACCCACGAGTTCCCTATACCAATCAAATTGTACGATACACTTCCCTTATACCGCCAATTTAATGAGCCTGTGTGCCAGAGCCAAGTCTCGACCGATAAGCAGGTTTTGGTTGACGTGACACTCCCGGCATCTGCTGTGGGGCCGCAGGACACCATCGACTTAGGAGTGCGTACGGCCGCCAATCACTTGTATAATAAACGCAAGAAAAACCTTCAACTAAAGCTGGTGACGCTTCAGCTCAAGGAAATATTCGAAGGTTTTGACAATGGGCTTCCTGCGCGCAAGGAAACCAAGCTTTTCTCTGAAACAAGGTCACATGAGTGCCCCTTGTCTACCGAAGGTATAGAAGACACATTCTCGTTCGTTTTTCCGCATGAAAACGATCTTTTGGAGCTCTACTCAAGTCACAACACCCAGGATTACCTGGCAGGTCGTGTGAACCATATAACTGCGTCATTCAACAAGAACAAGAACTTCCACAAGTTAACAGAAGGTGTTCCACTTAGCCACGTGCAGGGATTCACAATACACGGAAAATTGTTCGCTCTACGGTACGAGATTGTGCTCAAAGTGAAACTTGTCCACGGGAAAGACATTGTTTGCTCGATTCCCCTCACTGTTTCTCCGTATAACAGGGCCAGTAGTGCTTACCTTATGCTGTGGATCATGTGCGAGTGTCAAGTGGCACGAGACTCCTTTGGGCGAGATGCTGTGGCAGATATCGTCAACTGCGGTCGGTTCGAAGATATGTATCGAACCACACGAAAGTTCTGCGAGCCACCCGTTGTATATTCTTATAATCCTTCGGACTGGCTAGAGTTGGGCTACAACCCAGACGCGTTTCATACACCCCGAAGTGATCGTCGGTTTGTCTGTGAAATTGATTAATGGGATAATTCAGTTTTATTCTATTTTTGTGAAATGTAGAGCCAATGCTCTACCTTTGGCCGTTCTTGGCCTTTCTTATGTTTCTGAGATACTTATTCTAATTCCCGGATGTTTCTCTTGCTCATTGAAGTTCTCAGCTTGTTAGAATACCCTCAAATCACTCAGTTGTCCACCCCTTCTTCTTTCCAAACGTGCGACTTGTACCAGATCCCAGGTGTGTTTATTATGGTACCTGTGTGGGTGTTTATGGTGAGAAAGAAGATTTGCGTCCCATTTCCCTTCTTTATTTTCTATTTATTTTTATTTCTTTGTTTGTTCCATTGATGTCGGAAGATCAATCGCGCAACAAGCCATGGAGCCTCGACGAATGGTATATGCTTATCAGTGATTCAATTGACACTTCTTGCATGCTGGGGGAACATGACTCTCGGGCTGCACCTATGGTATACCAGACGATCCATCAAAAGCGCAGTCTTTTCCGAACTAATGTTTCAGTCATTTTCTTGGTGTGCTTATACAACTCTTTCGTTTCCCTTGGTGTTTTGGGGCCACATTCAAACGTGGTCACAAGTTATACGAACTCTATTAGTGAGACACCACGACCACTACCCTTATAACCAGGATACTACTGCGTCCACGCCAATGCCACCCCAATGTCCACTTCTCGTAACTGCCTTTGTGTTCGGATTGTCGCTATTCAGAAACTTCCGGATAATAATAAAGTGTTGCTACTCTATAGCAGCAACAGTCAAATATTCACCAACCTCCTTAATTGTTCCCTTTCATGGGTGCTAATCCATCATAATCTTTCATACTGACACGGAAGTAGCCAATTACCTACTGAGACATAAATATATTGAAACTAAGCAAAATCAAAGTAAAGCTTATTCGATGACATACAAAACTATACCACATTTTCATATAAAAATACAATATTCTGCCATCCACATTATTCCTACTAACTTACTAGTGCGCGCACTCGGTGATAACCTACCCCAGCCAATATCAAATATCATAGTACTTCTACATTTTTAAACCACAAACACTTTCAACAAAAACACACCAAAAACGCGAAAATACGCCTCCTTTTTTCCTCGAATTCACTTTATTATTAATTTCACACAATGTCTGCGCCCCCAGCATATGCGCCCACCACTACTACCTCTTATACTCCGGCCAGCGAAAACACCCATGTGAACTTCCATGAGGAGATTTCCAGGGCCAGCATTATCCCCACAAGTATCCACAAAGCCGTGTACGATGCACTCTGTGAACTCTATTCGATTCTTACAGTGACACAAATGGTCGAGGCGGCTTTTGTCAAGGATTTTATCTTGGACAAGGAGAAATACACCGCCACAATCATGCGGCTTGTCAACCAGAGCCATATTCTTCGGGAAAGTTTCCGTGCAAGCCCCACACACGAACAGATAGTGCTGCAAATCCTCCCTGGGCTCGACCAGAACCACACAAACTTGCTCCTGGAGCTGGCGGCTAAATTCAACCTCCATGCCCCCTTGGCAGTGGATAGGCTCACCAAAGGCGTACCTGCCACAATCGAGCACTTCCATAAACATGTAGAACGCGCCGACGCGACCCCAGCGGGTGATTCTGGAACCCCTGGCGCTTCGGGTACGGGCCCAGCACCTTCGGGGGGCCTGAAACTGTCTGCAGCAAGTGCCAGGCTCGTTGCTGAAGCCACAGGAAACTTCATCACACTCATGGATGCAGTCAAGTTGAATTATAACACAAAACCACAGCTCCACCCGCTCCTCAGTAATCTTGTGCTTAGTCTTAACGAATTGGTGACTCGTGAAAACAGCCGCGCGGTTGCGCTCGAGTTTCCAGGCAAATCAAAGTTGGTCAGCTGGCTTATCAAGCTTAATAATTTGTCCGAGGCCGATGTTTTGTCTGCGGACGACTCCGAGCTCTTTCTCCAAGACTTGGATGCATCTTACCGCGGCTTCTACGACTCCTTGGAGTAAATTTTTATGTTTTGAAGCTGTGAAGGCTTCTTTTGGGGCTAATTGAGTGTATCTTTAGGTTTTATTTCAGTTTTTGTGGCACCCGCTTTGTGGAAAGTATACGCTGGGTCGTGTGCTGGGTCGTGTGCTGGGTCGTGTGCTGGGTGTTTTCCACATAATTGACTTTGGGAAAATTTACTGTGGACAATACACAGAACATCCCAAGAATGAATATGACCCGTGCTGAGTTGAAATCTTCGTTGGAGCACTCTTCGCTGTTCATTTTGCCTCTGGTGTGATGTGTTAAGCTCTCATATTTGGAGTGTAGGGCTGTTTATCGTCTATTATATCCCTCTTTTTAAGCAGCACTCAATGCTTAAGATACCATTAAAACGAGAAAGAGACTTCTGACTTTTTATTACTATGGTTTAATCAATTCATGAGTCGCTGGGGTAATTGCAGTGTTTTGGTGCCTACTTTATTTGCTGTCAGTTGAATAGATGGGATCACCCGTTGAAGATTTTCAACCATATGGAGCTCGTTCATTGAGTTCCCATTGACCACCTCAATCAATAAGTGCTCAAATTGGTCCATTAAACAGTTAATATTGCTTGAATGCACCCCGTGGACCGCCCTGGATATCAAGAAACGTATTTTGATACAAGATGTTTGGTATTTTTTACCCGGGCAATTTCTACCCCAAGAGTATTTTGCAATACCGGTTCTTGTTGTCATATTTTCATATAGAGGGTATCTCATATGCTTTCCAAGTACCTGGCTGTGTTCTTCATGTGACATACTTTTATACTCATATTGAAGCACATATCTCCAAATTATGGCATTCTTCTGTGCACATCTAGTCATAACTGATATCCAATGATCTTCTTATCCTTTACAAGACCTACGTCACGTCTTTATTTCCAAATTGACGTTTACCCTTGTATGCCTGAAACTTCATGATTTCACATGACAAAACTTATAATGGGTTGAACACCAAAGTTTTATCCAAATTCACCCTGGAAGTGTTTCCCTGTGAACTCTACTACCTCTTAAAATTGTATCTGGGTTTGAAAGTCAACAAAAATGAGCTCTTCCAAAATCAACCAAAAGCGGAGGACATACTCAAAAATGACGGTCTCGTAACCGTTTAGTACACCCATTCTAATTGATACATTGATTGTAATACATAGAAGCAGGCTGGAAAGTACAACCATACATTTGTAACATGCCCCATTTCTATACTAATTCAATACTAGCGTCTCTTCCAGAAACTCTACTACAGTATCTTGGCTGATTAATTGAAGCTCCTTAACCTATAAACTTCTTTTTCGTCTGTACATCTATCTAAACAATAGATTCGATCTGGTCAGCATAACTCAACACGTTTCTAATGGTGGCTGCATTGTCGGAAGCCGAGTCGTTCTTCTCGCCATTATCAAAGTACACGGTACCGTTACGGAATACCCAATTTTTCACGTCGAGCTCCAGGACCAAGGCCTCTTCGAAAGCCAAGTCAGACTGTTCTTGTGGATAATACAATAGGGTCTTGCAGTTTGTGATTGGAATGGAGTCATTGGTCTTCTCGAGCGAGCGGGCGATCTCCACACGCAAGGTGTTGCGCAAGCTGTCGGTGAAATGCGTGTATTCCTTGCATGGCAAGGAGGCATCGTTCTGCAACAACTTCCAGATCTTGATGTAGTTACCCTCCATCAAGTTACGCTCCAAATCAATGGGGTACTGTAAGAAACGGTCCTTCTCCACGTCGATAAGCGGCGAGCTGTAGATGGCCTCCAACTCGACATGGTACTTGCTGATCTGGCCCTGTGAAAGCAAGTAGATCAAGTAAAGCGAGATGATCTTGGTGGAGTCCGTGTTGGCCTCGCGTTGTGCGTGCAATTTGTTGGATCCGTAGAAAGGTCTCAACGAGGCAAAGTAGTTCTCAAACAGAGTGTACTCGGCGGACAAAAGCAGCAGCAACGCGCCGATTTCAAGGATCCGCTCTGCGATCTTCAAGTCATTCAACTTTTCACTTGTGGCGGTGTTAGCGAGTGTGGGCACAAGCAAGTTGTGTTTGATCAATTCGATCTTGATTGGAGGAAGAAGGGTCTGGCACTTTTCGTAGTTTTCGGCGTCAAACAGAGCATACAACTCTTCAGCAAGTTTAGGAAGCGCCATGTTTTTGTTGTGTTTGTATATAAGGAGGAGTCTGGGTAGTCAAAGCTTTTTATCTATTAGAATAAAAGCAACAGGGACAGTGTTTGGAACTTTCAACGTTTACCTGGTACCAGAAGTACGAGCATAGGCGAAGGTCCGGTTGTGGTGGCGGGGAACGGTCGTGCGTGTGCGAAAAGAGAGGTCGCCTAATTTGGACCGCGTTGGTGGCTGCAAAAACGGAAAAACACAACGTTAGTTCATTCAGATGGGCGGTTAGGATGTGAGAAAAGTTTCATCAATTTAGTGAAGTTTTATTTTTTTGTTTCTTCAGGATATGTTATATGGACCAAATAATCTGCAACGACTATGTCATAAGCACATTATACTGAAAAATATTTGCTAGTTTGGAGAATAGAACAGGTGGCAGTTATTGTCCTTACACTTGTTTGTGTTTGTGTATTTGTGTATTTGCCTTTTCCTCTTAAAATGTTTTTTTGTATATTTTGGTTGTACAAAATCTCTTTTGCAAGAAGAAAAACAGGGTAGTCGAAAAAGGATTTATCTGGGTTTAAGAATTTTATGACTACTCAACCGCGCGATTTTGTGACCAAAGGGTGTGAGAACATGGGGAATATCATTCTAGGGGCATTAGTGGTGCTTGGAGCCTGAAAGGAAAGAATCATTCGCGAATCTTCTTTGGCACAATAATGGTGAATTATGAAGGATACTGATTAACGAGGGTTTCTTTTCTGTGTATAGATCTGGTTGGGCAGTGAACGGCTGGAAGTGACCTACATTCTTGAGTGTATCTTTTACACAACTCCCAGATTAAACTATTTTTTCCTCTTGCTGATTTCACCACCCAGATTCCGATACAACTATCAATTGGTAATGTTGGGTAAATAGTCACCACTTACCTTCCTGTCTGGCTTGGCTTCCCCTTTGGAGCTACCGTATTGGATATTACCGAACATAATTCTGTGATGATATCCATTCACTTGTCGTTGCATCAATTACTTCAGTTAGCTGATTTATGATACTGGTCACAAGGAAGAAAATTTTAAGTGGGAAGACCAATCAGTATCCTACCTGTGGAAGATTAGGTGGTTACTAAAGTTGAAGATTTTGTACCGCATCTCATGTGGTGTCTGATTGACATACTATCACCATATTTGGGTGGTAATGGCCATAACGTGACAACACTATACTTGACGGCAGACGTTAATCCCAATATCATCTTCAAACATGGTGATAGGTACGTATTTTGGTGCATGATCATATTTCATTTGATCTTTGGGAGACAATTGCATTGGGAATAAGAAGAAATATTTTCGTCTCTCTGTCTCTCTGCTCATTTGAAACTTTATCCCGTGGGGCCCTCGCCGCTTGAAGGTAAGCAGGACAAGAACTGAATTAATACTATTTCATTTTTAAAACACACAGTATTGTGATATTACTTTAAAGAAATTATCATTAACTTGCTAGTGGGAAGAACATTGAAAATATACACTTGTGTTTCGACCCTGTATTACTTCAAGTGCTTGATTATGGGCTGCTTTTGGTGTAGTCCAGTTAAGTGTTTGCTCACGTGATACAGTATATATACAGACGCATTTAACCATCGTGGTTATTGAGATTATATCCCCAGGATATGAATAGCCCAGTATTCTTATATGAAGTATTTCCACACCTTTTATAAGAGCATCTTTTTCCCGGTTGCAACTCATTTACTGCAGAATTTACCCACCAGCCGCTTTGCCAACCCCTGGGGATGAATAGTATGCTTTCCTGTACTACCACGCTCTAGTGGCAATGAAATTAACTTCTGGTTATAATTCAAAAGAAGTTTCCAAATGACCCTTGTCTACTAAAAACTTATAACATACGATCATTCCTGAACTTGAGCCTGATCCCATTGGGCTTACTTTCTCTGGGTAGGAGCCTTTGCAAAACATTGTTTCAACTCTTGGCCACAGTCCGGTTCTGGTCAGGTGCTGCACAGTGAGTCCCGAATTCAGTCAACGAAAATCACATCTAACCCCATGAGTTTATTCACCAATCCTGAATCAACAGAAAGTGTGCTGCCCTAAATTCAAGATGAACTTCTACCGCCGACACCGCACATGTGGCGGACCAAAACAGCGGTGCTCGGACCCATTGTGATAAATGTCTCCTCCGGCATAAAATACGAGCACTTTAGGTTCCTACAGTATGCACTGCTCGCGCCACACACCGGAACGTTTTGGGAACTTCTCTATTGTCTTATCTGGGGAAAGGATTTTCCATGGTATTCTACCAGTTATAGCTTGACGCTGACTTCCTCGACTTCCTCGAATTCATCAAATTTCCTAGCTCGTCGATTTTTGTTCAGCTCATTAAAATGCCCAATTTCGATGCTAGTTCATCGTTTCCTGGAAACGTTCCCAACGTGCCGTTTGGAAATCCACGTGGAGACCCGTCTGACGACGATTCCGACAATGACGAGCAATATGACCACTCCCACCAAGAGGATTCTGCTCCTCGTGAGGTAGACCCTTTGCAAAAATATGACTTTTTTCTCCAGATGGCTTTCAAAGAAAACATCAATCGTGCTACGCAGCTCCACATCAGCGAAGATGATGCAACACGCCAAATTGAAGACATGGTTTTTCTGACGGCATTGGCCCACGGCCATTTTGAAAGGAACATCACTGACTTAGAGGATTCGGAGATTATCCATGGGGTGGATGATATCTTTGAGGATTTGAAGGAATCTGCGGTTTTGAAGGCGTTTGTTGCCGCATCCGATCGGGAGTTGTTCTGCAAGTATTTCCCTGGATTAGAAAGCCACTTTGCCCGGTTCAGCCGCGGAAGCAAAACCCTCTGTTATATTCTCTTGCAGAAGTACACATGTATCATGAACTCCAACAGGTTGTGCTCCTCGCATAGCACGGACTTGGGGTATGTATTGGGCACCTTCCACAGTGTGTATATGGCAAACAGGAACTCTTTGTGGCGTCCCGCCGGAGAAGACAGCCGGGTCATCAACTTGTTAATTCGCCAATGGAAAGGTAACTCTGCAGTTGGATTGGACTTGATTATGAAATTGGTTAGAGGTTTTGAGCACAAGTACAGAAGAATCGCCCACCTCTACAAACCCAACTTATTGGACTTACTTGACGGATTTCCACCCGGGGGCCAAACCGAGATCCAACTTTGGTGGGAGGATACCGTTTTGGAAAACCCTCACTGGGAGCCAATGAGAGTGATTCTCGATTTCAAGAACTATGCGTTCCGCTTCTTCAAGCCGCTGTGGTTTGGGCGTCCAAGAAAAGAGACCGATGTCTCTGAAGGCGAGTATGTCAAGTTCATGAAAATCCTTAAGGAAGAAAAGTGTGAAAACGAATTTTGGAAAGTCCAAACCATCACGGGACCCGATGGCCGCAGGAGAAACCCTCCAAGCACAGCACCTGAACCTACCAACCAGAGAATAGGTGGAATCAACAACATCATCATCAACGGACAAAACCACATGTTGGACTATGACCTGCCAGTGTCTCCCACCAAGAGATTCTTTGTGCTCAGCAAGAATGCAAGTGTGACGGTCACCGACAACAAGGACCACCTTGTGGAGCTCAAGCCATTCACTGGAATCTCCATCACTGACCCTCTTGGCAAGAAACATAGATCTCAGGGTAAAGGCAAGCTTTTGGTCAATGGACACAAGCTCACGTGCTACTGGGTGCCCACTTTTGGCGGCAGTGTGGTCAGTTTACGTGATGTGCGTACTTTGCCATACCATACTGTCTTGGATAAGCACTTTTTTGTGTATAATTCTGAACGCAAGAAGGCGACGCCACTCGGCAGAATCAAAGAGAAGAAACTATTTGACAGTCAATTCGTTGATGTGCGCAGGGACCCGCCCAGAACTGAGGCGGTCCATATGCATTCAGTGTATGCCCATCCAAACGAGAACGCCACTCGTATGATTTGCGAAAGGGAAAACATTCCGTTCACCCCTGCCGACTTGGAGGCTATTAGAAGTTGTGAGACATGCCTTACTATTCAAGCAGAAAATGCTTGTAATGGAGGTATATCGCCACCATTGTTTTCATCAGGCTCTACTTAGTCTGGTGTCTTTCCTTGAAGAAGAGGTTGGATGTGGTGGCATGGACTAGCTAGAGGGAGGAGGGCCACTGTGGTTGGTTTTTATGTGACTTGTTTCTGGAGAGGTTTGTCCCTCGGCAAATGGTGGTTCGTGGTGGACCTTGAGTTTATTAAATTTGTGTACTTTCCGAGTTTAATGAAAATTATTTGGCTACACTCCTGTAAATTTTCTCTTATTGTGGATGACGTGTTTCGACTTAAAGCCAAATCCATCCACCAGTGAAGCTATTAGTTGGGTCCTTTGTAGGCCCTCGCAGAAGTAGTATTGGTCTGACAAGGTTTAGATACTTCTTCTATCGTTATAGTGAATTAACCTGGTATTCCTTGAAATGCATGTTAGAGATCTAAACCCATGTCCCTAATCGTTGGTGACCCTTGAGATCGTGAAAGAAATTGACACATCGGTGTATCTTATTTCATCTAGACTCTTGTCTTTTTGTGTACCTTTAGACGACTACGACAACTAAGATTATTGTCAAACTTGGTTAATACACACCCTTCAGGGAATAATCCGGAGATATCATCATCTGAACAACCCCGTATTTTATACTTACAGCCACGGCTTTTTCCTTCTTTTGTAAAGAGATCCAGTTCAAATTATTCTTTCCATTACCCAATTTATATACCATCATCAGAATATATCGACTAACTCTCTCTGAACAGACTGTCAGCACACATATTCGTGTCTTCTGTATACAATTATAGTTCTAATATGCAACCATGAATTTCCACTTTAACCCATAGACCACATGCCATAGACCATATGTTATAGAACACTCAGCCTCCATTTGGTCAAGACATTGTTTCGCGACATCATTGAAATCTTTCAGAACCTCTTATTATATTGTATACAATTTTTTCTGTCTGCAAGAAATATTACCCACAGTAGAGTTAACAAATATAGTCCGCATTGGCAATCAAAAATGGCGTCCGAAGCCCAGGCTTTTCATTTCTACGTAGATTAATAATGTCACTAATTAAGGGTTTGTTTTTATTCTCTTTAGGTTAATCTAGATAATCCTCTTCAAAATAACAAGTATTCCGAGTTATTCTACTACTCATTCAACCTGAAATATTTGCTTATTGGTTCCAGGTTTATACCCCGGCCAGTATATCTTGAAGATTTGCAATCGTTGCGCATTTAAATATTTTAGTTATGCGGTTTAGGAAAGATCCAAATGTTTTTCAGTCTTCACTATCTGTATTCGACTGGCAGACGATAAATGTGATAAACCGTCTTTATGGAATGCCATACATTAATTTTTTCATGCAGGTAACCAAGGACATGAGCTAGGCCCAGGGGACAATCTAGAGGATCTAGGATGAAAGTTAGAGTGCTTTACAAGGAATAATGGTACTTTTCAGTAATAATTCTCTCGGACTCTAACAGCTAAGATATTCAAAAAAAATATCCCATATCAGTATATTGTACGTCGTGCGTTATCACAATTTACTGATGTCTTACATACAAGGCGAAAAGTGCTGCACGCAGCCCATGCGGCTGGAACTGATTTGCATGGAGTAATGCATAATCTTTTCATTCCAAAAATACAGTATGGCCGTAACCTAGCAGAAATATATATATTATATGCTCAGCCCAAATCTCACTGTAAATTAGATTTCTTTCGGATTTTCTAGAGGCCCTCTGTAATCAGTATTAAATACCCCGTTTTCTCAAGTAACTTCTTGTAACATTTCTTGACACCATCAATATTCAGTTTCCTTCAGTTTCCCCTTAATTGTTTCAATTTCTTCCAACTTTATCCAAACTTCTCCAACGGCCTTCAAATCCCTGTCTATGATGCCTAATTTCAATTTTTCTTCCCATCTTAGAACCAACATTTTTGGCGCTTCTACAGAAAATAACTTCGAAGAAGAGTATGCCCTGGTCCAACCCTCCGAAATGTATAGCCGGGAGGCCAGAATTCATTCCCAGAATCCACTTGGGAAGTACAATTCTTCTTTGCAATTTGCTTTCAAGGAAAACATCGAGAGTATCGCTGACCTCCAGATAGACGAAACAAATGCAGTCCGGCAGATTGAAGAAATGGCCTTCCAGATTGCTTTAGTGCATGGGAATTTTGATGAATTCGTGCAAGACATGGGTTCTCCGGAGATCACCCAGACAGGAGAAGAGATTTTTGAAGATTTGAAGGAGTCTTTCATTTTGAAGGCTTTCTTTGCCGCTTCTGATAGGGCCTTGTTCTCTATGTACTTACCAGGAATGGAAAAGTACTTTGGCAGGTTCAACCACGGCACCAAAAACATATGCTGTGTTCTTTTACAGAAGTTTCCATGTTTGTTGACGTCCGGCAAGTTATCCTCTGCAGAAAGCACGGATTTAGGACATGTTTTGGGCGCCATTCACCTGACCTCGTTGAGAAACAGAAACACGTTGTGGCGTGCGGCAGGTGAAGATTGCCGGGTCATAAACGTACTCATTCGCCAATGGAAAGGCACCTCCGAGGCTGGGTTGGTGTTAATCATGAACTTGACCAGGTATTTTGAGTATAAATACCGGGATCTCGCGTTACTCTTCAAGCCCAATCTTTTGGACTTGCTTGAAGGGTTTCCTGAGGCCGGAATGGACCAGATCGAAGAGTGGTGGACGGAAAAGATTTTGGAAAATCCTCATTGGCTGCCAGCGAAAATCCTTGATGATTTCAAGAACGATATCTTGCCGCACCTAAAATCCCAATCGCTTACTCGGGAATTGAGACTCACCAGTATCACCGAAAGCGAGTATGTCAAATACCAGGAGTTTCTCCGAGGCGAAAGTTGTGACGATGATTTCTGGGAAGTCCACATACGACCAGGTCTTGAAGGTGACACTAGTATTGCTTCCAGAAATACAACAGAAGTAAAACAACATCATACACTGTTACCCGCGCAGACCCCAAGTCTCATCTCATCGGTACCCATTAACGGCGAACATTTCCACTTAAATTATGAGCTGGATTTATCTTCCACAACCAGAACTTTTACTCTCAGCAAACAGGCGCGCGTCACAGTCACAGATAATAAGGACCTCCTCTTGGATGTTCGGCCTTTTACACAGCTCTCGATTGCTGATGCTGACGGTAAGGAACATAGATCCCAAGGAAAAGGGAGAGTTCTAGTCAACGGGATTGTCTTCACCTGCTACTGGGTGCCCACTTTTGCCGCCAGCATAGTCAGCTTTTATGACATCTCGAGGTTGCCCCACCACATCTTTCTCCAAAAGTATGTGTTTGTAACGAACGAGAATTACGGTACAGTCACGCCAGTTGGTCGTCTCAACGAAGAGAAACAATTTGATGCTTGTTTTTTGGAAACACCAAAAAGCCCCGAGCCAGATATCTCTGAGGTATCTGAGGTGTCTGAGATGTCTGAGGAGTATGAGGTGTCTGAGATGTCTCGTATTTCTGAGGTTTCTGAGGTATCTGAGGTATGTGGAATATCTGGAGCGTTTGAGTTATCTAGGGTGTTTGAGGTCTCTGAGGAATCTGAAGCGGCACACATTCATAACATCTCTGGACATCCAAATCCAGAGACGACCCGCCATATTTGCAAACGCGAGGGATTGAGTTTTAGTGCTGAAGACACGACGGATATCATAGTGTGTGAAGATTGTCTCATCGTGCTATCCGATAATGCGTACTTTGGCGGCTCCTCATTTGAATAACCCTGTGGATACTATCCCTTGTGTTGCCGTGAGTTTGAAATGGGCAATTGTGTTCTGTGAAAGTAAATCGTGTTGTGTGCGGTTTTCATGATGAAAAATATCTTTGTTTTGTTCTACCCGCTGCAGTCATCAGTCTTGTTTCTTAGTCCTGATATGACAATAAAGATAATATTTAACGCCCGATTCCACGTAATCCCTCTTAAGCGCCGTAGCGTATGTGATTTAAGGGAGTACTGTTGATCTTTCTCTCCCACGTTTCTTGGTGAATCTTGAAAATTTTGGCTTTAGCAAGACATAAACTTCATCCTTGTTTCAGGCCATTGGGTATAGTTTCTTGTTCTGATATTGAGTTAAACACTAAAATATAACTTCCATGGCGCCCCTTAAATAATGTCTAACTTTTTAACTTTCCGATGGTATACGCTTGCTGTTTTCAGTTGTAAAAGTAGTATGTTGATATTAATCATGTTTCCACAAAACATTTTGTAACAGTTCCTAGTTCTTGTAGGGCTATTTACCCTGATTTTTTTCTGCGTTCACAATACTGCGAAATAAATGGGTGCAACTTTTTCTCAGATGTCTGCTGCACTACAATACCTGACCAAAAGCGCATCCACAAAGGTGGCCTCTGACATAGAATGCAAGAAGCATTTTTTTTTTTAGAATTGGGTATAATTCCTTAACTATTAAAAGATCAACGTCAGTCTGAATCAAGTAACTACAGACGCATAAAATGTATATATGTTTACACCAGTTCAAATGTGTAAAGATGAGCCTACACGTTACCATGAATAATACATTCTTGCAGGTTAAACTCACACCAGAAAATTATGACTGGGCTTGATGGCTACTATATCGTTGGTGAATTAACCTGGAAATAATATCTATTAAGAAAATCAGCCAACTTCCCAAACAGGTTTAGGAGTAGGTGGAATTTAGTGAGTCGTAGTTTATGGTAATTGACTCCCTAAATTAATCACCATTAAGGAATACTAATAAGCTTGAAACGAATGACAGCCATTATAAAAGTTGGCACTAAACTAGCCTTAGATCCACTGCCCTGCTTAAGCATAATTGGCCAAAAAAATGCATATATATTGTCATCACGTGAGACGGGTTGTACAAACTCGCGGTTGTGGTTACCGACTTACTTCCCCAGAATACACACCAGTGCTTTTTCTACCACTCTTCATAAAATACATCTACAATGACATGAATACCTTTTCTATACTTGGTTTATTATGGGGATAACCATCCCCAAGAAAAATACACCCTTGACGACCCCGGTCTAATAGCTCCAGGCTAGGTCAATTGAAGGTCGTTTAAGGCATGTCCATGCAAATTCACAGCCAGAGGGAAAAAAAAATGAAATTGATGCAAAAAGGACAAATCAGTTAATGAAGATTCAAGAAAAGAACCAAAATAATACCTTGAAAACAACACAAAAATACCATAAAAATACCTCAACAGATCAAATGATTGGCGTTACTTTTACCATGCCGGTTCACAGAATGCGCATTTTCACTGTCTTCTTACAGATACATCACAAATTATGGAAAAGGTTTAATCAGAATTGCACCCATTCCATTTTTCAAAACAGCCGTCAAATAAAATAAAAATGCCCATCCGAGCCATTCCCATCCCACCCCCATGAACTTTAGTACCCCTTCCCTCGCAGTCTAAATCATGGTAGTGCTCAGACCAGACCGA
>JAJMIV010000286.1:3218-16201 GCA_030563445.1 Metschnikowia gruessii
AAAGTAAAATATTTAGATTTTGGGGTTAAAGCTATAGGTAAATTAACTACATAAACTTTATTTTTAAATATCGAAATAAAGTATTCATTATTACTTGTACGATAATAACTATGAATAATATTTGTAGCACTGATCCATTTATCATAATTATTAGAAGAAGTGGAATAAGGCGGACATATTTTCGAGTAAATCCTAAAATGTGAACCGTCAACGCTTTTTTCGCGATTTAATTTCTTGCGATCATGTACCTATTATATACCAGATACAAGACTATTTTGTATGGTACTTGAACTCATGCTTTCGGTTTTCAGATCTCTTTTGGTTGCGATGTGCCTGCGACAGGTGACAGGGCCTTAATTTCAAAAGTGGTTTCCGCACATCATTATATTTTCACACAACACTACAGTTGTGGAATCTTAAAAAAATCTTTAATTTATTTAATTATTTTGCATTAATTCTAAAAAAATAAAAGGATTTTGGTTCTATCCTTCATGGCGCCAGCAAAGAAGGTACCAGTCATGGGTAGGGCAGTGTTGGGCCCGCATTATTGATTTATTCAGGTCGAAATTCATTAACTAAGAACAATTTTATTCGCAGTCTAACGAATACGCATGAAAAAAAATTTCATCTCATATTAATCATCATTTTAAATGAATACAAAGTCTCCGTAATTGGACATCACAATGCGCAGGGATAAATTAATTCCCAATAACTAAAACTGCGCAGAATTGGTAAAAGAAATCAAGACTTTATTTATGCAAATTTGATATTATATCGTCTGATGTAATAGGTTACTTTGGCCGAAATTTAGTTGTCGAGGTATGTATATTTCTATGCATTTGATCAGAGCTAATCACTTCTATGACCCCCAGAAAACCAGTCTGGCCTTCAAATCGTGAAGCTAACCTTTCAAAAACGAAGCAGCAGCCCTTGTGGGCGTCGTGTTTGTACCATTTAGGAGCACATTATCATCAGTCGACAGAAACTCAATGGAGTATTATCTAATTTTGTTTTTGAATGTTAGTAATGAGAGCCCATCACAGGGTATGCGCCAGGGCTACGAAAGCTCGTAAGTGACAACAAGACTTTGGGCAATTATACCAAATGGACAAACAACACGAATACTAGTGCGAATAGGTAAAGAAACAGAAGGGTTGACTGTTTATTGTTAATATGTACTAATTATGGTTTAGGAAGCAATCCAAACCAGTCAGCCTGGGCCTTTTAAAGACTTCTTCTGTCGCAAAACACAAGCAGAGAACCCTTCGAAACTTCAAGCACCACAGTTTAAGGAGAAATCTCAACCTTGTTTCACGAGGTAGATTAAATATCAAATTACGATCATAGTGCTCAAGAAAATGGGTTAACCAAGTATCGATGAATAAAAGGACAGGCATTTTAAGAAGCCCATGTGCATCGTATAGAGATTGAAAGGGGGGTACCAAATTGCAAGCTGGCTCTGCAGAGAGCAATCTGTTTGCCTTCATAACACTTCCAATATACTTATTCACCTTAACTCGGTCCTCATTTGGCTTTTAGCACGCGGCACCAAATAACTTCTACTATTTTTCTTTTAAAAAAAAATGTTACGCAAACGTAGGGAATTACGCAAAACGTTACACAATCCTTGGTGGGAGCCCCACGTAAACGTAGTGTATTACGCAAAACGTTACCGTCACACGCGAACGCAGCGAAAAAAAAAAAAAAAACAACTCAAAATTGCGCGATTCACTGTCTAGTTCATTCACTGAATTTCAGTGGCTTTAATAAGTACTAACGCGCACCTAAGACTGCTGCGAATTACTTCAGTTTGCGAACTACTACTAGTCTTACTGTAACCATGAGAATTGCTTGAATTTACTTCAGTTTTAATAAATAGTGATTTCTGCTTTAAGGTGAGGATCATGGCTCAATATGTAATTCTTTTCTCGGAATATTGTATCCTAAGTCGGAAAGGTCACTTTCTAGTAATTTTCCAAATTACCAAAAATTTAATGGTTATAGCTGCTCTTTGTACATCTTCCGAGAGACGAGTCTCCAAATTGGGAGATATGGCCACGAAGAACCGGAAACGTGTCAACTACTTAAGATCAAAATGTTGGAAATTCAAACCCCACAAGACCTCATTGATGATGAGGAGAGCATGGTTAAACTTTACGATATCCCTAAGGAGGTAGGGCTCAAGTGTACCAGAAACAAGAATGATCTTAACCCAGAGATGAACAATTAATAGGATGGTGAGCCGAGGAAAGTTTTATCGGAGATACTGACACTAGTGATGAGAACGAAGAAGAACTCGTGTTAGTTAATATTCAACTATTTTCACACTCACTGGGATATCCTATCATCAGACAGATAAAAACCTTCACTATCAAAGGAATCTCATCTTTCAAATCCCTGGACTGTGGTGTTTTGTTGGGAGGGATTCTAGAAAAGGTCCGCAGCTAACAATGTCATTCAGAGAGATGAAACCACACGACCCAAACCATCAAAGTCTTCAAATAAGCGCCAAGCCCAACACTTTGCATTGTAGCATTTACTGTAGAATTCTCAGTAAGTGCTCACAGTTAGGAAAGAATTACTCATGCTATGGGAAATCTGGATTCTAAAGTGTAATCTGTAGATAGACACTACTATACGTGTCCACTGGTCACGGAAAAAAGATATTACTCAGAACTGGTGGAGTAAGATGGGGCAGACAGAACAATAGTTCTACTAGAAGAATGAACCGAGGCGGAAGTATAGACTGACGAAGTAAAGCAGCCGAGCCGACTGGGTAGACCGAGGAAGGCGAAACAATCGCGTCAGTCGCAATAGATGACACAACAGAGTTGGCAGAGGAAACCACTGAAGCGAATATCATCAGGTGTACAAAAGGAGAGGATATTATTCATTCAGATGATGTAAATAGTATGAGAACTGACGAGATTTAAGAGTATTGGCATATTATTGGTTAAGAGTATCATCTGAGTGAGTTAAACTCGACTGGTGGAGAGTAAACGGTTAGTATCAAGTATCATAATTAGACCAAAAAAAAAGAAAGAAAGTAAAGCACTTGCTTTGTTGAGATATACCATGGGCTACTGGTGATTTTCACTCAAGTGGGGTTTAGGCATATACTCTCAGATGCCAGTTTGCAAGTACCCAAGACACCCATAGTGTGACAAAACATACAGTAGTCTTTTTTGGAAATTAGGAAATCTCCAAAGATTTATACCGGCGGAATACACAGTGTTGGTAGAGACCAGCGAAGACGAGGTCACTGATTGATTAGATAGTACTAATGACAGGTGGCACAACGTCCGCCGTAAAATTTACGGCCAAAGAAGAAGCACCAGAAACTGAAGGTGACCAGCAGAAGCAGAAGTAGTTACATCTCCAGAAGTAGTTACATCTCCAGAAGTAGTAGTATCAAAGGGTAAGGTCAAAGTGGCGGAAGCAGGGCCGACTTCCACATTGGTAACATAAGAAGACGCTGAGTATCCAGGCATGTTAGCCATTCCCAAATACAGAAGAATTGTTCCCATTCCGATAAACGGATTGTGTTTTTACTATTTCGAAGATGTTGATGGACATGCTGCCAATACAGCACTAAACTTGTAGCATGAAAACATTGATGTGGCAAAGTCTAAGAAGTTGAAGCTTGGGGATACAGCCGTGACATTCTACCTAATATGGATAACAAGGAAGACGAGGATCACGAAGAAGTTTGTCAAATTAGTGAGATTTATAATCATGAAGATTACACTACTCGACACATATCCTTAGGGCGTGTTTGATCCGTAAGACGACAAAGTTACATTCAGCTCCGATAGATGATAAGTCATACAATGACAAGATTTTGAATATCATTATTGCAGAAAACCGTTTTTCCTTCAATCTCGGGATTACTTCAAGGTCCTAATATCCCATCGGAGGCCTGTGTTGACGAGTCCAAAATGCTAACACAGAAAAAAAGTGGAACTCAATAGCTCGGGACGCACTTAAACTTCCCAGAACTACCATACTCCAAGGTAAAAAAATAATTCGATATCATTAATTAGTCACATTATCACCAGTATTGTAATATTACTATTATCCAAAACTTAGTTTATATACTCAGAGTCATCTTCATAATGATTGTAGATACACGAAGCTCTGGTGGAATATCTTAAACATCTAAGTTCCGATCAATTTAAATTCATTGTTGGCACCATTACAAACTACTTATGAAGGACTGCGCAACCTGAATTGGTACGTCGGGACAGTCGCCGAGTTTATTCCTCCAGACGCCGAGAGACGATTGGGGGCATAGTCCTTCAGCCTTTACTGCATAGGCAGTTGAATAGGGCGTTGGGACATACTAAGGCACTAACATGTTGAACCTACAATGAGGGTAAGGAGGAAGGTCTAGGACTCGGTAGAGTCAGTTATTTTCAATACCCAGTACCTTAGTCAAACATACGGCAGTTTTTCCTCTATAGACTATATACATATTTAGGGCACTGGCATCCCGTAATACGATTTATTTCTTTAAAAAAAAATTATATATATTTTTATTGACCACGTGACGTGATAATGATGTTCCAGTAACATTACGGTGAGGGTTGTTTGTTTTGGTGCGGCCGGAGTTGGTTTGGCTGTGGAGCTGGCTTGGCTGTGGACCACACCGTCGAAATAACCGACACTCCGGGGCACGTGACGTGGGAAATCTCGCGTTTTCGTTCGTTTACACGGATCCGTTCCAGGAACATCCCCCAATCTTGCTCTCGTACCTCACAGGTGCGGTGCGACATTGCTCACAGAGGTCTACCTTGCAGGGGTGCACATACTGCCGTCATGCATGCGTCATCCCTACTGGTGAGCATAAGAACAACTATGTACACGAATCTAAGCGTCATGTCGCAATTTTGCTGCATCCACAGGCAGTGCATAATGCTGTACACCGATTACGGACAAGAGTATGCCCAGATATCGGCGATACGCCAACGCAAATGCTTGCTATACAGTCTTCCAGATGTCCCTTTGCGCAAGTCGAGCAGCACTCCAATTTGCGTTGCGCTGGGGTGTATCCAACCACCATCTCCCAAATGGTTTCTTTCTTTTTTTCATTTTGGCAAACAAATGGACTTTTTTTTTTGTTCTTTGGTGAAGTCTTTGACCTCAAAAACAAATCCCCTGTTCCAGAATAGGTTGTTTTGTTGATCATGCCAAGGAAGGCAAAAACCACGAACAATCGTCGGAACAACCTTTTTCGGTGATAAGAAACATTTGTTTGCTCGCGATATTTTTTTTTGTGTTGGAATGTCTCGTTTCCATTATGTTAGAACAGCAATGAATATTGCCGCGGTGCGCCGTGTGTTTACAGGGAGATGAAAAAAAAAAAGAAAATGCGATAAAACTGCTTTAGGTTAGAGGCAGACCGGAATTGTGCGCATCCGCCGCAAGGCCAAGCCGACAAAATTCTCACTTGCTCGGTCCGGATTCCCTGTTCCAACATTGTGTTTCTCGCACATATTCCCCCAGAATGACCACTTGGAACGCCAATCTTTCCAAAAAAAATGGGGCTGGAAAAATCCCTAATATTGTTTCACACGAGCCAGAAAAAACGCGGTGAAAATTCGTAAAAAACAACAATCTTGGCCCCCGTGACGTGGCAAATTCTCCACTGGTGAGGTCGTTTTCAAACAAGCATCTTTAACCTGCAAAGCCGTTCAAGACCTCACATCTCGCCCCTCACATAACCCATGCCCGCTGCAGAAAATCTTTCATGCACATACACCTAAACGCCTGCGAGACATTGCGATCACCTATACTCAAGCCTTCCTGGAGAAGTGCTTCGGGTAAATGCTTCCGAACTAACCTTAATTTCATTTAGGCTTATTGTGTGTGATGGGTGATTTTAAATTGTGGAAAGCGCCGAAAATCTTTCCCTTGTGTAGCCAAGGAAAAAAAAAAAGACCGGCTACTTTTGGCCACGCGGGTCTTTTCCCGACCCAATTCCACTGGGAAAAAGGGAAATAAGTCTCGCTGTACTGTAACATTTGCATAATTGCGTCTGCGTCATGGGCTCGGTTTCCAACGAAAAAGCGAAAAACAAAAACATTGTGCTGCACGTGGGGGTCCATGAATTTGTGACCGTAGCAACGGAAAACTCCGCAGCCCCAAGTAATCCACCCAAATAAACATAAATCTCCTACAAAGTTAAATGTACATATGAAATGCCCATGAGCAAGCAAATCCACTTTCTTTGTCTCGCCCCCCTTGTTGACCAGCAACTGGCCGGTGCCGGCCGTACCGTAATGGGCATGTCAAGCGAGGAGTGCACACAGAAGCCATCTATGCATTGAAGGTGCCTGCAACGTATGCGGGACGCATGCAGCATCTCGCATGAATATCACAAACTTTCGTCGGCGCTGCTGGGGTGAGATAATGGGGCTGGAGATAATGGGACGCTTGTTTGAAGGCTTGTGCATTCACACTGTCTCGCAATTGTGCATGGATAATCACAACAAGTGGGATTTCATGTTCTTTGTTCGAGTGAATCAATTCTACGCGTGAGGAATCTGGTGGTTTAGGGGTTGTTCTCCTTCCAAATGCGGAAATGCATGTTTGCGGGCAAAGTCGCTTGAGGACAATTCCCACATACTCCCCTAGTGCTCGCCTTGGATTTCACTGGGGTAGGCAACCGGGGTAAGGATCCCAGATTCCGCTGCAATTGCCCGATTGGGGTTATAATGGCCAACAATGTGTGCAATGGAAGTAATTGCAAAAATTTCTTCACCACAGTTCATCTTTTTGTATCATGTATGGCCAAGCAAACAGTGTACAAGGAGGGGAAGTTAGCGAAGTATTCTGCGCGCGGAACACTGTAACACAGGTAATGTTCAGCCTGGATTTGTACTATTATCCCGAACGCACATCTAACGTGCCGGGCACCATTGCTTGCATTGCATATACATTTCTCGTATGTAATGCGCGCATTGTTGCCTCATGCCCAACGTCTTATCCGTGCACGTCGTGAAACTCTTTTCTTTGATTCTCGACATTTCACTGTGATTGTGCCACTTTCCTCCTTCCCACTACTCCATTTTTCTTTTGCAAACCCCCCAATTCTTTTTCCAAATTCACCTCCCAGACTAAAACAACAAACGTTTTGTTCTACTAAGCCTGCCAGAGAACATCCAAACTTCCTGTTTGCTAGTGCCCCAATCTTTTTGTCACCTTTTTTTTTTTTTTTTTCCTACTTGTTTTTTTGTGCTTCGCTGTCCGTCTTTTTCTGTTTGTTTGTCGGTTTTTCCCTCCAACAGATTTACACCCCTAAGCAACAAAGGACCAATCTCCCCAATACCCCCATTTGAAGAATTGGCCAGCATTCCCCAGATCGGACCTCGTTTCTAAATTCAGAAACCCGAAGCAACCAAAAAAAACAACACCATCCCAACTTTTTTTTTGAAGAAATCGGGACAAACAGCATCACCACACAAAGCACCCACTCTTTTTGTGTTTTAGCGTTTGTGTTTAGTACCTTTACACCCCCTAGTTAGCCGCCGAGACTGACCGTGACCCTAAACAAAATGGCCAAAAGATCACAACCAGCCTCGCCTCGGGTCAAGAAGAGAAAACATCTGCGTCAGAACCTGGGCGTCGGAACCAACTACAACTACGCCAGCAAGGCGTCCGAAACATGGACGGCGCTTGGCTCGTGTGCGTCCACCATGGGCATCCACCACTTGGCGCTTAAGGCGTTTGAATCCGCACTTGCACACTCGCCAGGCTCGCTCCCCACGTTGCTTGGATGGAGTCACCTGCTACGCATGAACGACGTCAGCGTCAACGAGACCGTGGGGTGCCAGGCGGCACTTCAACGACTCACCAAGGCGGCGGAAATGTTCCTGGACCTCACCAAAAGCGCGGCGTTTTTCAAGGAGCTCACGGAATGTTACCTCCTTGTGAACTTGAATGACCAAGCACAGCAGGCTATCCAACAGGCCATCCAGCTACTGCCCCAGGACGCGTCGCTCTTCCTTCTCCTGGCGCAGGCGCTCATCCGGATGGGCGCACGTGGCCAGGCGGCGTCGTCTTTGACCCACTGCCTCAAGCTTTTACCCAAATCCTTGTCTCTTTTCACGCCCACGGATATCGAGACCGCCCGGACCGCGCACGCGGAACTTGCGGCTATTGCTGCCGCCGACGGCAACATCGAGTCTTCCATCAACGAGTTAACCGCCACGTTGATGTTGCCTCCGCCCTCTTTGGCGCGGATTAACGAGCATATTGCGCTTTGGTGCGCTCTTGCCACGGCCTTGGAACGGGCCAACAAAATCCCTGAAGCTTTGGACGCCTGTGAGCGTGCAGAGGTTGCCGTGGGCTCGCTGCCACGGATCCTAATAACCCACGCATACTTGCTCTTGCTCGACGAGTCCAAGCCGCGCGCCGAGACCGCCGTCAAGCTTTTGACGCGCGTGGTGGAGTCCGAGCCTCGTACTAACAAACAAAAAGAGCACGAGAACCCGGAGGCGGTTGCTGAAGACACTTCTGGTGATTTCTTGCCCTGGTGTCTTTTGGGTAAGGCGTACACGTTGCTTGATTCGCCCCGTGCGGCGTATGACGCCTACCAGATTGCATTGCGCCGCGCCGACGGGCTGCCTATCACGTGGTTGGCCGTGGGAAAGTTGTACTTGGAGTTGAAGCAGCTTCCGGACGCGTTGGCGGCTTATTCGCAAGCGTTGAGGCTCCAGTTGAACGAGAACTCGCCGGGAACTGCCGCTGCTTGGGACGGATTGAGCTGTGTGTACGAGAGATGCGACGACCAGCTTGGCGACGCCGCCGACGCCTGTTCCAGGGCCGCGTTGTGTTTCCAGGCGTACGGAGACGCCAAGAGCGCGGAGTTTTACGAAAACAGAGCCAAAAACCTCCGTCTTGCCGCCCAGGGAAAGGCCCCGGTGCCCGAATGGAGCGAACCCGTGGGCGTGCCCAACTACTTCTTGCGTGACCTTGTGAACTTGTTGCCCAACGAGCGGATTGCATTTGTCAAGAGCATCAACAAGGCTGAGTCCATTGATGGCGGCCAGCCCAAGCCTCATGGCGGATCGCCCGGCTCCACCGAACGCAAACCAGAACAGCCCAAGGGCCGCCACCCATACGAAACCGCCCAGTTTGCCGAAAACCCTTACCATGCACGCACCGTGTCTGGCCCATACAACGGCAGGCAAATGCACCCATACGAGGCGATCCCCCGGGGCGCTTCGGTTGTTCCCAACACGCCTCCGCCAGGCCACCCTCAATATGTACACGCCGGAACCCCGTCCAACGTGGGCCAGGCGGGCATGGAACGTGGCAGCAACCAGCCTCCAGCATACGCCCTTGCGCCGCCATACAAACCAGACGCCAAGCTGCCTGCCCCAGCACCGCAACAGATGCAGCATCCAGGAAGACACTATTGGCAAGGACACGAGCCGGTGGGCAGTCCCGCGCATCCCATGCTCCGGGGGCCTCCTCCTATTCTGGCGCAATACGGCCCACCGCCGGCTGTGATGTCTCCACCTTCTGTTCCACAAGGGCCTGCTGGACCTCACCGCTCGCCCGTGGCTCTTCCACAGGTTGCTGCCGAAGGATACCCCATGGCTGTGCCTCCGGGATATGCCTACGGGCAGTATATGCCAATGCACGGCGGCATGGTTGCACAAGTTCAGCCTTACGGAGGCGCCCACTGGCGCCGCTAAGCTTGTTAGGTGTTAGGAGAGTTAGGAGCGTGCTAAGAGCGTGCTAAGAGCCCACCAGGAAGCCCACCAGGAAGCCCACCAGGAAGCCCACCAGGAAGCCCACCAGGAAGCCCACCAGGAAGCCCACCAGGAAGCCCACCAGGAAGCCCACCAGGAAGCCCATCAGTAAGCCCACCAGGAAGCCCATCAGTAAGCCCACCAGGAGGCCTACCAAGGACCGGAATGGCGCTATTCACTTCTTTGACGATGTCATTACTTTGCGATTACTTTGTTTTTGGCGATTACCTCGTTCCTGTGACGTTGTTTGCGATTACTTGTGTCTGTGTATCTATATCATTGCAACCACGCAGCTTTCAAGTCTTGCCACGTTGCCTCGAAAACCTTTAACTCATGTGAATTTGATAAAACAAACTGCCCCTGTAGAGCGTACACCTCCGCAAGCTGGTCGAGCACCTTGCGGCCTTTTCCTCCAACAATAACCCCTCCGTAGTCTGCCTTCAAGATAGGGAACACGTCGCCCGAACTATCGCCAAAATAAAAGAGTTGCAGCTGCGGATACTGACCCCGGAGTTTGCCGAGCTCCACCGCCTTATCGTAGCCGGTGCGGATGTCGAACGCCGCGTCGAATTTGCCCGTGGTGACCATGTTTTCGTCCGTCTCCAAATCATTGGCCAAAACCGTCACATTGTCCACGCCGTGCAGGCGCAAAACGCTTTCAATGAGGCTACGACACCAGTTCACACTCAAGATGTATACCGGGCACCCTGCCGCTCTGATAAAGTCAATAAAGCCAGGCTGGAGCTCTACTTGAGGCACCAACAGACGGAATTTTGCAATGGGAAAACCCCTAAAGAAACCCGAGTTTTCGAGCGCCAGAATCGACGAAAGTTCCACGGATCGCATGCCCTTCTGGAACTCCTCCTCGGCCTCCAAAGTCTGGCGTTTCCCACATCTCTCAGCACAATTGGCAACGTAGTTGGAGTATGCCTCTAAGTAGATCCTTGAGAAGTGGCTAAACGGAGGCACCGAGGCTGCGGCTTTGTCGGTAGGATATGTGCGGTCCGCGGGGTCCGCGGCGCCAGCAATGAGTCCGGTAGTATCCTTGACGGTTGCAGTCTCATCCCAGTCGGTCACAAAGATACGACTAGATATTTTGCGGGACTTTTGGAGCCATTGTTTGGGCATAACCTTTGGGCACCGTGTGATTAACAACGACATGTGGTCTCTCGACGCACGTCTGCTCGGGGGCGTATTACGCATAAAGGCGCCGCAGGGTGCATGAAAAGCGTGCGCAACTTGGGCGATTCTGGTCTCTTGCTCTGCGACACGGCATGGGTTTCGTATTTGGTACAGCGAACATTACAATTTTTTTTTTTGAGCATCTGCACTTGATACGGCGATTTCTGAGCATCAAAAAGCGCAAAGCAAAAAGCAAAACGCAAAAAGCGCAAAGAAAAAAAAAAAAAGGGCTTATTCGGGATGCCGTTCCATCTAATAGTTTAAATACTGCTTGATGATTTCTTGAATTTTCCATACATTTTGATTGAATTTTCTTCTTTTTAGTCCAGAGAAAATAAAAACAAAAACATTCCATTTTCACACTACTTTGATCCTACTTTGATCCTACTTGATCCCACTTTTATCCATACACCATATCCTCTTTATAATGGTGCAAGCACTCGGTGAATTAGGCAATGTCAAGACAGACGCTTTCTTGCAACAAGTCCAGGAGAATTTGAGTCCAAACCAGCTTGGTGAGGTGGACATCATCCCACAACAAAACGGTGATCAAAAGTCCGCCAAGATTGTTTCTCATGCTGATGGAGATAAGGCAGGCCATGAGGTTATTCCTCCAACCAAGACCAGCAAATTTGAGGGAAAGACTGAGGAAAATAAGGGAAAGTTTGAAGGTAAAACTGAAGAGAATAAAGGTAAGTTTGAGGGCAAGACTGAGGAGAACAAAGGTAAATTTGAAGGTAAAAGTGAAGGCTTTAAAGGAAAGTTTGAAGGAAAGACCGAAGAGAACAAAGCCAAGTTTGAGGGTAAGACCGAAGAGAACAAAGCCAAGTTTGAAGGAAAGACCGAGGGAAAGACCGAGGGAAAGTTCGAAGGCAAGACCGAAGGTTTTAAAGGAAAGTTCGAAGGCAAAACTGAAGGTACCACGGAAGTCCCTAAACAGTAACTCTTCTGACAGTGGCCCAGGACTACCTCAGGAATTACTGAGCATATTTATTCACGAAGACCGAGATAACGACATAGATATATAGAGAATCGATGCATATCACGAAAACACCATAAACACCATAAATGCTTTTTTAATCGGCTCAAGCCTAGAAAGCCGAAACTTTCGTAAACGCAAAGCACTGTGTACCTTTATCGATTCTGCTGCATGGTGTAGAAATCGTGGTTCTGGCCTCCTGGGTCAAAAGTCCGATGAGGGGTCCAGTGCTTATAACCCAAGGAGCTATCCCGAGAATTACCGCTTTGGGCGCCACATATTGGGCCACACATTGGGGCCACACATTTGGCCGCTGGGCTACACATTTCTGCCCCTGAATTTGAAAATTTTTCGGTGTTTTACCAATACATAGAATTATTCGTTATTCTCTTTTAGATAAGAAAAGTCACAATGAAAAACTTCAGAAAACATCACAAACCTTACCAATATACTTTGTTTGACTAGACTCATGAGAATTACGCACCTATCGGATAAAGTTACACGTTTCTTATTTCATTATGCACATCAGAGGGTCACTGCAACCAATACATATTGCCGCAGCACCACACCCAGACTCACCACAACGTATTTTCTTTAAATATTGGAAAATGAAGAGACTTCCGGAAGTATAGTCACAGTTTGGGCAGAATCCAGTTTTTGATCTGCAAATTCAGGTTGTGTTGCACAATTTCAATCAGACCTGGGAAAGAAGATAGCGAACGTTTATGTCTTATGAAAGAATAGGTATTAGTGTGGTGTTGGTATATTCCTGGGGAAACCTAATGCATAAATATAGTCAATGGTCTAGGCCAGCTGATTTGGCCATTTGTTTTTAAACAAATCGTGTTATGGAAAAAACTATATGAACTATAGAAAAAACCTACTACACGTCTAGTTAGAGTACCGAGATATGAAGACCAGTACTGCTTGATTTATGCGTTTAATTCCAAAGAATTGATGATGTATCATTTGAGGAAACGTTGTTTTGTTTTTTAACATAATTTTCTTTAGTTTTACCCGTTTGCGTATAATTGAGTAATCCATGAAGTAGACACAAAGAC
>JAJMIV010000288.1:0-16125 GCA_030563445.1 Metschnikowia gruessii
CATTTTGAAGGTTTCAAGAGTTCTCGAGAGTTTCGAAACCTCTTGAGGGTTCTTCTCGTCCGTTAGAGATGTGGATAATGTTTCTGTTGTGCCAGAGTCCTATCGCCGTCTAAGAAAGAGAAGAAGAGTGGTGGTGCAAAAAACATTTTTAAGAAAAGTGCGGGAGCCTCCATCTTATAGTCCAATTTCATTTGGTTTACAAAGTTTCGGTGGCAAATTCTTCTCAGGAAACCAGGGAGACTGATTATATGGGGAAGGATTATGGCGAGCGCGAGGTATTAGAACTTGGTGGGACCATAAGAAACACCAGAAACCTAGTTATTTGGAACAATGCCTTCTAATCTAATATATCTATTGAGAAACTTTAATATTTTTCAATTCAATTCAAAATTAGTGAAGTGGTTTGTATGTCAGTCTCCAATGGATTTTACCCCTACTGGTGCTGATAAAGCCGTTGAGTAATTCTCATTTACTGAAGTTAGAACTTTGCGGCACAACTTAATAATATACCCTCATAGACACATATGATTCGTTTCCTTTGGAATGCGTCAAGAATTCTGTGCATGTTTAAGTTCATGTGATATCTGTGCATGTTTAAGTTTATGTAAGATGATCCCCACGTTGTCTTGTATTGCTTGCTGCAATTCGATATTTTTCGCAGCCACATGATTGTGGAAAGTGGCGATTATTATCTTCGATAGTTGGGCTTTTATTTTCTTGATAAAGGAGATTGATGCACATCTCAGTCATACATTTTGAAATATGAGATATAATCGGGAAAAAGAAAACTCTCCCAAGGGATATATTAAAGTGTTCAATGTTCAGGGTTGTTTTCTGCCTGCTTAGCTAAATAACCCAGGATGATGCCAGTTCGCGCAGTCCAATTTATCGTAGTTCAATTAGTATTTCATATTGTAAGAAATTCTTTTTCCCGTGTGACCTTATAACTCCTTCCGTTTGCGTGTTGATAATATTGTTCTCTATTTTTTATATAGTAACCTTCATAATCAAACAACTACAGTTGACTCAGCTCGAAATATCCATACAATCAGCTTATGTCGTATCCTTCATAAATGCTTTCGAAAGCTACATTTTTCAAGCAGCGTATTACCCAGGCGATACATTCCTACATTATCAGATAAAATCCATATTTCACCATTAGTCCTCAAATTTATGACAACCAAAAACTTTGGTTAGTGTTAATTAAATTTTTCTGTAAAGATATATCATTTTCTTCATCTTTCCTTCCTTCCCACTATAACCCCGGCCAGGTTTCTGCATGCGCGTACAACCTACAGACGGGTGGGCATATGTCCATACAGTTGCCCCCACACTTGATTGTCTCCCCAAAAATGCCTCAAATCACACCAATACGGGGCTTTACTAATACCCCCGTGACCAAGGCTATTTGTGCAGCATCAACAATCATCGCACTCTCGCTTCTGATTCTTGTACTGAAGCAATATGTGAGCCTTGCCATAGACCCATTCGTGGTCAAGTATTCTCAGTACTGGCGAGTGGCAACCTTCCAATTATCAGTGGTGAATGAGTCCGACTATATTCTCACGGTCGTGCTCTGGTTCCACTTTAAGACGCTCGAGCGGCTTTTTGGGCCCCACAAGTACTTTTCGTTGGTGACGCTATTTGCGGTGTATAATGCAGTGGGCACGTTTTTGGTGCTTTGCATTGGCCAACTTTCGCTAGTCTACCTTGCAGCTATGGCCCGGTTTTTGGTCTGGAGACAACCCATACAGATTGTTTACTTCGACACCATCTTCAACTCGGTTGTGCCCGGCCCGTTGGGAATTTTGGCGCTGTTGTACATCTGTCACGGCACGTACATTCCCACCCTGTACCACTTCAAAATCTTACTACAAAAGCCCGAGGAAAGTGCTGAGGAAGGTTCTGGAGGCTCTGTAAGATCCCCGGGGACACAATCCAACCAGGCAAATCAGTCTCATCAGTCTGGAAATGTAAGCCTGGGAAAATCCATCACTTTGACTAACCATTTCCAGGTACATCTATTGTTCACCATCCTCATGCTTAACCATGGCTTCAGCTCGCTAATCCCGTGCCTAGTTGGTGTGTTTATCGGGCAGCTATACACAAAAGACCTCCTAGCAGGCTCTAGGTCGTGGGTGTTGCCATCGTTGTTATTCCAACTCTTTGTGGCGCCACAGAAATTGCGTAATTATACTACTAGAACCCTTGCCAGAAGGTGGCAGGGATATCAACGAGTGTCCGCAGCTGAAACAGAACCCCTGCCGCCAATAACCGACGAGGGCACGAGTCGTTTAGAAGAGGATGAATCTGAGGTCGCTATCGACGATATTCGCCAACAGTCGGATAATCCCGTTGCACGGTCGACGAGTCCCGTGCGGCCGCTAGGCCGTCAATTTTTGGACACCTTCAGGACATGAGCACCCCGAGACTGAGGGCCAAACACCCGAGTTTTGGTGCTTCCAAGACCCCAGTGTGAACTTACAATATGAACAAATTTCCAAAGAAAAAAAGAGAAAGAAAAAAAAGAGAAAGAAAACTAAAACGACAAAAAAACATGAAAAGACCCCGTGAATTACTAAGCTGGCTATTATATTTTAAGATCCTTGGTGTTTTTCTCCACAGTACGCAAGTTCTTTCTGCGCTCCACGTCCCAGTTGTACAATCTAGCAGTGTTAACCTCCATGGTGGTGATGTTCTGTCTCAAGAAGTCCAAGTCCTCCTCGACGGTTTCCAACAGCTGCTTGTTGTTCTCCAATCTTGTGTTTAAAAGCTCCACGGCTTCGTCAAGAGGATATTCCAACATGACATCGGCACCCAACCACAAGCCGACCGAGTCTAGCGTCTGCAAATCCACCTCTGCTCGGCTGTATAGCGTGCTGTCCAACTCGTAGTTGGCCTCGAGGGTGTGATCTTCATCTTCGCCGTCCTTTCTTTCTTTGATGTGGTTGATGATGGCCAAGTTCTTCTCGATATCCGGAATTTTGATTTTCAAATCCGCCAACTGCTGCTGTTTGGACATCTCCATGTACTTGTATTGTTGTAATCTGTCTTGGAAAGCAGTCAAAGCAGGCTCGAATTCTTGCTCGGGGTTTTTGATGATACTCTCCACCTTTTCGATGAAAGGTGCCTCGGGGATTCCCCTAGGGTTTGTGTTTTTTGGTCTGGTTGTTAGTACTTTGTCGTGGAGGTGCCTTTAGAGGGTTGCATTATATGAGTATGGATCCATTTGAAACATACTTGAGAAATTCGGCCATTGTGGAAGTTACTTGATGGAGATCTTCTGGTTTTATGGGGACCTGAAAAGTACTGGGCATGCTCGGTGTTTAATGCATGTGTGCAGTTCAAGAACAGGCTAACGCGAGCCAGACAGATTCCAAAATTCCAGAAGGCAAAACGTTTACAAGTGCATCCAGAAAAGACTAATAAAGTGGACGGGAAGATAGAGTATTCGTGATTCTGAGAGATCTTTGTTTCTTTGGATCTTCATGTTTTGCTTTTCTTTGCGTATTGATTCGTTATATTCTCAATAATATCATTATTACATAAAGTGCAGTTGGAGAATCGTTGGTGAGAATCGCACTAGCTCGGTAGACCGATCGACTCACAGAGCACATCAGTACCAACACATAAAAAACACCAGTATTTCGCTAGAAAACACACTCAACTTGATAGGAAACACATATTCGTTATAATTCTTCCGCAGTTTAAAAAATTACACCCAATACCATTGCCTCACACCCAGCTCCATAGATCCCTCCAATACCCGTAGTACTGTAGTCAATGAAGCCCAATTAAACACCCACACGTAGAATGTTTTGACGCTGGTGACGGAACCGGATCACCTCGTGACGTTCCATGATGTACAAGGCCTTGTCAAGAGCATCACCCGTGATCTTACCATTCTCCACAAGCTCTCTTCGGAGAGTCCGGTAGGCAGTAGACCATCCAATGGGCAAACGACGTCTCAACTCGATTTCCACCGCCTTGATTTGCTCGGCAAACTTACCTGATGCCATCGTGCTTCCACTTTGCACACCCTGGTCAACAGCGTTCATGGTGGATGCAGTAAAAAGACGAATAGCCTCGTCCACATGGTCCATCGTAGCCACGGGAGATAATGTGAGTTTGGCCAACAGCTCGGTTATACGGATAATGGCCTCAAGTTGACGGATTGTGATGGGAATGGACGATCTTTCGTTCATGTCGGCCTCGTTGACTTGCAAACGACGTCTGATGGCAACGAAATGCGAAGAGAGCTTTTCCGAGGCCTCGGGAGTCAATCTGGGCGCACACCGGGCCTTGGCATATTGAATGTATCTCTTCATTGTGTCAATAGGAATCTCACCTTCCTGCTCTTCGTTATTGGCCGTGTTTCCGGTATGCACATTCATCACGTGCTGAGCAATGGACCTGTCTCTTGCCGGGTCGTGGTCATCCTTGACGATGAAAATCATGTCGAAACGCGAAAGAATGGTGGTCTGGAAATCGATGTTTTCACCAGGACTTTTGAAATCATCGTACCGTCCGAAAATCGGGTTGGCTGCCGCAAGAACCGAAGTTCTGGAGTTGAGCACCGTGGTGATACCGGCCTTGGCAATAGAAATGGTTTGCTGCTCCATTGCCTCGTGGATGGCCACACGGTCTTCATCTCTCATCTTATCGAACTCGTCAATACACACCACACCTCCATCGGCCAAGACCATGGCACCTCCTTCCAAGTAGAAATCTCTTGTTTGGGTGTCACGTTGCACAGACGCAGTCAAACCGGCGGCAGAAGAACCTTTACCGGAAGTGTAGACGGAAATGGGGGAGATTTTCTCCACAAACTTAAGAAGCTGAGATTTGGCCGTACCCGGGTCACCAAGAAGCAACACATTGATGTCTCCACGCAACCTCATACCATCAGGCAAGATTTTCTTCGAGCCACCCATGAGCAAGCACGTGATTGCCTTCTTGATATCTTCGTTTCCGTAAATGGAAGGGGCAATGGACTTGGCAAATGTCTCGTAGAGATTAGGCATTCTGGATAATCTCAAGAACTCCTCTTCTTCTTCCTCGGTAAACGTGAGGCCTTGTGCAGCAGTGTCAACATCCGTTTGGATACCCAACACTTTAAGATATGGGTTTCTGATGGCTACCGTGTTGACGGAAGCAGAGGTTCTCTGTTTCGATTGGTAGATCAGGTAAGTTCCCACCAAGGTCACTCTGGTACCAGGAACAACTTGGTTGGTCAAATAACGGTCCACGTGAACCAAGATATGACGGGGCATTTCTCCCACAGGAACAGCATCTGGAGCTTCCTGCAACTTCAACGTCTGCTGGTCAATGAAGGTGGATTTGTCATGTACCACCACATATGGATCAGGAGGGCACTTCTGCTGCGAGTTGGACTCGTCGTGGTTATGGTTGGCCAAACATTTCTGTGGCATACTGAGAGGGCCAAATCCAGTAGGCACCTTCAATTTCATCGTGTGCTTACAGTTTCTGCAGAGAAGCAGCACCTGGGTGGCACGTGACGAGAGTACAGACGCCGAGATGATGATTCCGCTGACCCTGACGATCTTGGAAATGTGGTCGGAGTCGAGTTTTCGGATGGAAACCGGACTTGAGTTCGAGTACAAGATCAACTGGCACACGGGGAAATCCTTGGGGATGTCTTCGTTGGAAAGGTAAGCGATTCTCTTGGCAATGTCGGAAATGGCCGTTTCAAACAACGGCACCATGTCCAGTGGCGAGTCGCTGAGCTTTTTGTTGAGTTCTTCATTGAATCCAATCAAGTGTTCCGAGTTTACACGGAGGTAGTAGTTTTTGATGAGCAAGTTTTCTCTCAACTGGTCTCTGTAAATAAACAGGTTGTTCAACCGGAACTCCAAAATAAAGTTGCGGAACGCTTTGGAAATTTCGTTGAACGAGTTATCTTGGGGTTGTTCTCCCTCCAAAACTTGGGCACTGTAAGTGTCAGCTCTTTCGTATGACATTTTTTTGGTGAATCAGAAGAGAGAAAAAAATGGGAGGAGGAGCGAAAATGAGATATCAGACGGGGATTTTGAGAAGCGCGATTTGGACAGGCGAACAATTTGTCCGATTAGGAAATGTAATGAGACGCGTGCGGCGGTGTGTGCAGGGGCCAGCAATTACGGCATCGAACCAGCCAAATCGGGCAGGAAATATAAACACAGGGGGAAGAGAACAAAGAGATGGTTCTTTGAGTGAAGAAAAGAGAAAAAGAGAAAATAATCAGAATGTCACAAAACGAAGCTCTTATGATTTATTAAAGAATTGTAAATGATCTTTCTGTGGCGAATGAACTTAGTGTGGCCCTTCGGAGGAGACCTCATTCCATAATACTTTAGGGTGTGTGTTTGAGGCATGATCATGGTTGCGGACATTGATGAGTTTCTTCAGTAGACCGATCAATTTTTGACTAAAAGCTATTGTTAAAATTTTTCCGATACTAACATCTACTAATAGTGATACCGAACTAGGGAGACATATATTACGATATTGTTTTTAAAAGCTGCGTCGTAAGCTCACGAAGGTTCAGAGGTCGAACTGGTCCCCTTGAAGAGCCTCTCCTCAGAAAATTATAACTTTCTATAGCTGTACTGCTAGAATTTGCAAGTTTGAAATTTCTGGCCCTAATACACGTGTGTGATTCATCGATCATAGTTGAAGCCGGAATTCTGACAAGTGTCGTATTAAGCCGGACATGGTAGGTCCATGTAACACACTCCCTGTGCTGAAGTTGTATTCTTAACCTCTTTCAACAGAACAAAACAATTAATATATACTCAGACTAACTATCATTAAAAATATTCCCCTTAATCCCCGCTTGACATCAAAACGATCCGAGTCTCGCTTACTTCTCCAGAGCCTTAGATCGGGCTGGTATCAGCAGCCAATACACCAACATTATCATTCTCTGCCCGCTTTTACGTCATGCAAATAGTCACTGATGTTTTCCTTTTCGTCTCTGAGTAAACATGTGGTCTTGAGAATGGCCAAGACTTTGATGGAGGTCTGTCTCACTTACCATTGACTAAGTTCTTCACTGGAGAAAGTAGCGACTCCGAAGGTCCGAACATTGCCATAATAGATCAGACATATTTCGCCATCCGATAAATGTTAGATACGCTTTAAAGAAGCAAATAACAGTTAGATAATGCGTACACCCAAAATTGAGCTGAGTGGTGCTTTTGCTTATCGTCGTCGTCGCCTGTAATATCGTGTTCTTTGTAGAATATGCCACTTAGTTTCACTGGAAGTGGTCCGACTGACACGCCACTTCATTACCTACTCTTCTTTTAGGACCAAATCTCTCTTCTCCAGTGATAAACTTTCGCTTGTGAAGACGAAAATCTTGACTGTTTGCATTTTTCTCCCTTCAATGAATTCTTTCTGCAATGCTTTATAGTTTCGATGTCCCTTTGCCTAACTTCTCTTCTTGGTTCTCTTAGTCCTCTTCGCGATGCTTTTATTCCGCCTTCCTTTGGGTATAAATGCAGAAAACGTGTCATAAAAATCGTTTCCAGTGCTCTGACGTCTTTCAAAACCTGAATTAGGAATAATGGAAGAAATATTAGGGTCATCTACATGACTCAGAGGGCATTGCTGAATTGCCCTTAACGATTCAGCTTTGAGCGTGTTGATATCCTCGTGCACCTGTGAGACCAAGTTTGCAATTGCCATAGTCGAAGAAAGCAACGACTTCAAATCGCAAGTTAAGAGAGTTTCGAAGTGTTCAATGTCAATTTGAGCGTACCAAATTGTCCTTTTTTCAAACTCTTTCACATGCGTGCACCAATGGATATCCTGTGAGCCAAATCTGGCCTGTGAAGCATTTAGCTCATAAAAGAGGTAATAGTCCTGCAAAACGAGCCCTCTTTGTTGACGAATATTGGTGGTATTCTCAAGAATATCCTTTATTATCACGTCAAAATTCGTTTCGAGATAGCCTAAAGCCACTCGAGTTTTCTTGAGTTCACATTCAATACCTGTTATTGCAGCACGATAATCCTTGATCTTTTGTGCAAGAGTAGTTTCGAGGTCATCACTATTCTGTAAACCTTCTTCTATTTTGGAAATCTCATTATGAAGGGCTGTCCCCAAAGAGAACAATGAAGCATCCATTTGTTTGATAGCCAAAATTTCACTGACAAATCCCTGGATTTTGGCATCGCAGGGTAACACCAAGTGGGTTATCATATTGATGAATATGCCGCGGTGCTTATTAATGGCCGCTCTCAAACTATGGGCGGCAATGCCAGGGTTGATTTCATCGACTTGATTTAATTCAATATCGACATATCTTAAGTCCTCCAAAAACTTGTGTTGAGCTCGGGCGCTGGATATCACCATCTCATTTGCATGTGTGGCAATACTATCCTTAGGTGTCTCTGCATCTGGAATAAAACTTTGTTTGTCAATTTTGAACTGTGCCAGTTTTGACAGATTGTCAACTGGGAAAATAAATTCGCCATTAATCTGAAAAAGCAATAACTCGGTTTCAATCCACGACAGCATGTTGGTGAAAAGTTCCTGCCTGCACCTTTCTGTGATATCTTCAGTTGCTTTCTGTTTCACCGTATCGTGAATCCTTGCTTCTGAAGGTGCAACTGAAAAGTCAAAGTTTTCATTATGATAGTGAGTTCCAGGTATGAAATTTGGCTGGAATACCACTTGCTTGGTACTGGAATTGACATTTGTACTTGTTGTTAGCGTGTGTTCTGAACACAGAGCTTCAGTTGTCACACCAGCCACAATATTGGATTGGGTATCGCTAGAATTCACCTTCGCAGAGGCAAAAAGTTCTTCTAAGGAGATGATTTTCCAGCAATTTAGACATGTGATCTCGTCTATTGCAAAAGACCCAACCAAAGGCCCTCTTGTATCTGGCTTACCCAGTTGTAAGGTTTCTGAATCTAAGACTTTCTTTGCGACCAAAGAGGAATCATTTAGAGACAAATGACTAATCTGACATGAAGCTGATTCACTGGGTAAGGGGTTGCTGGATAAATACTTTTTCCCATGGAATGAAAAGAAGTCAGTATAGATTGAATTATCAGCATCTGAATCGTAATCAGCCCAAGGTTGTTTTGTTTTAGTACAAGGGTTGAACACATGGTCAGTGGAATTGCGTGTTTTGGTTGGGGTCAAGGGTAGCAAATTGTTTGTTTGAGGTAGGAAGACATCTTCTGGTTTATTCACTCTCGAATATTGTGGGCCCTTGCCTGAGCTTTTGGAAGACGTTTCGAAGCTGGCTTCTGAAGCAAAGGGATCTCGACCAAAAGAAATAGCAAGTGAAGTTTCGGGCGAAACCCCCAGTTCCTTTGCAGAGTCCTGAATGAGGTCTCCTGTTTTGTATAGAATAGAATTAGTTAATTTGTGAACTTTAAGAATTTCAGGTTCCGGAAACCCACATTGCTTAGTCTCTAGCAGTAATTGAGGCTCTATGACATTTTCGTGTTTTGGTAGCCAAATAATTGGTAACTTGTTTGCAAAAAGCACTATCCCATCTGAAGACCGAGAAGAGAGATTCAAAAGTTTCTTATATGGGGCTGATTCCAGAAAGAACAGAGGTCTAATTCCTTTGGGTACAATTTCCTCGGGTGCAATTTCCTCGGGTGCAATTTCCTCGGGTGCAATTTCCTCGGGTGCAATTTCCTCGGGTGCAATTTCCTCGGGTGCAATTTCCTCGGGTGCAATTTCCTCGGGTGCAATTTCCTTGGGTGCAATTTCCTTGGGTGCAATTTCCGCATTTTCGTTTCCCACCAGGCTTATCTGAGGTGCGGTTTCTCGGGAGACATTTTCTTTCGGCTTTGAAAACAAATTTCCAATGCGAGGAGGTAATTTGACTCCAATAATCGCGGCAATTATATTCAGTGCCTCGATATCTTCGTTTATGACCTTGTGCGAGTTTACATAAACGTTGTTGACCCCGATACCTGAATATTCAGAGTCAATTGGGCAGGATACACGTTCTGCGACATTCGGGACTGCTGCCACATTCTCGTGCTTGGTCGTATCTGGATCAATACTTGCTTGAGATCTACAACAGTTTCTTGTTGCCTCCCCATTGCCATTTTCTTCAGGGGTATGGATTATGTCTACAAGTTCGGTAACTTTCTTTTCCAAACTCGTTTTGTTGGCCCATGAGGAAGACTGTATTTCTGAGATCTTTGTAGTGAGAAACTCCTTTTGCAGAAGTGCGGGCGCGAAAGTATGAATGGGTGCAAAATTATGGGTTGCAATATCAATGGCACCAGCAGCCTTCGTTTCAAAATTTATCCCGAGAGGGTCAGTTCCTAGTCCACAAGCGCTCCTATGCATATCTTCCATATCAACAGGAGTGATTCCAATTCCAAAATTGACCTCCTGTTTCGTTTCCCTGTAGTCTCTGGTATGTGTCGATATACCTCCGATGAGTGGAAGATTGGGTGGCAAGGTCGCATACTCTATCAAATGGACCCTCTTTCCACTCACTGTGTGGATATGTGAGTCATTTATTGATATCTTCACGGGTTGCACATGCCCAAGGATTGCTTTCAAAGACTCATGTATATCCTCATCCCTCTTTATATCACAAGTGTGCAAACTCGTAGAACTGGAATTCTGTTCTTCGTACCCAATATCATAAGGAATCTGCCCTGTGGTGGTAATCGGAGGCCAGTCTGATTCGGGGGAGTTCAAAGAGCTGGCATAATTCTCGGTGGATATTGGCAGCTCGAGCTCCTTTATATCAACGATGTTGTCTTTTTCATCCAAAGTTTCCTCTAGCTGTTTATGAAGAACTTTGGAATCTAAGCTTCTTGAACGATGAGGTACGATTTTACTGGCATAGTATCTCAACCTCAACAAGGACTTACCAATAGCCTTCCAAACTCCGTAAATAGTTCTGGCAATTAGCAAAATCTTTTCCCATATGAAAGCGAGCAATTTTGAGCCCCCAGGATTTGAATTTGGGTCATTCTCCTTTGTCAATGCACATGCAGTTGTATCTTTCCCATTTTGATCGCTTAAAACAAAAGGGAACCCCCACTTCAAAAGTCCTTCTTTGTTGAGTTTTGTGGTATTCAGCTCTAAAAACGCCAGTGCTTGAAATAAGCTCCAAAAAGCTTTGGAGCAGTGGCCGTAGGAGGGAATGCCATCTTGAGATACCGGTTCCAGTGCACAGGAGACGGAAGAAGACAAACTGTCAAAACAAGCATTTGGTAATTTATTTTCTGTGTAGATACTATCCGTCTCAGGTGGGCTATCTGATCTCACAAATTGGATTGTTGACAAGAAAAGCAACTTTTCCTCGAGTTCGGCCACATCTTTGGCCAGATGTTTTTTGATAGACCTAAACCACTTAGGCATTCGGGGTAGCCACATCTTGATGGTACGGAGTGTATTTCTGGAAGTTGCTCTCTTCCTTTTGTTCACGCCTTCCACCCATATTTGAGACAGAGAGTTGTTGCTTTGCACATCGCGGTTTTCGAAAGGAACACCAGATCCACTGCTGCCCGTTACACTTTGCTGGATCAGATAGGGCTCTGAAGAAACGGTATGAAAGGTATTCCTGCATTTCCTTGCCCTGGAGCTCGAAGACTTTGAGAATAATACCATTGGGGTAGTTTATTTAGGGTAAACCAAATCGCTAGTATCCTTACCAATATACAAAAAAGAACTGATGGGAAAAGGGTCCAGAGCGTAATTCAGATTTCTTGAGCGATAGTAAAATTAAAAGATCTTTACTTCAGAAATTTTGTGGTGGAATTAATTCCCAAAAGATAGAAGACAACAAGTATTAGTATTTAATATTTGGGAAACTCTCGCTTTCCCTGTATGCTGCTTTGGGGATTTTGAGGTATGCCGCAAGGGATTACACTCGACACACAAAATCAGCTCGCTCAGTATAGAGTACAGCAGACTGGCAGGCAGTGGGAGAAGACAGCGATCTAAGTATTCTGGGAGTATTGTAAACCACAAATCCCAAACTCTTCTTATAAGATAGAGTCATATAAGTATAATATTTCACGATATAAATTGTAGATTTTAAAGGGGCTTAAATTTCGCAGCCATTATCCATTTGTTTTTTTATCATAAGTTTTGACAAGAATTCGCTGGTGAAGGTTAGAAAGTGTTAAGTAATCGCTGGGAGTCTAACCATAAGCATGGTTATAGGATGTGTATTCCTTTGCTAGACCTAAGTAAGCTTACCTTCTCTAGAACTACCTACGTCCGTCGGACCTCTGTAGTCCTCTCGACGGTCGCGCCTCCTGGTCACGTGCTCTTATATCCACGTGCCCAGTCACCTTTAGCCGTAATCGTAAGTCGCAATCGTAAATTTGAATCGTAACCTCGTAAAAATTATTACGATTTACGAAAAATTACGCGAGCGCGCATCCAGCCTTCTGAAAACTGGCGTGAACGTGCAGCACGTTTGCAACCATTAGACTTTGCGGTTTGAATTTTTTTTACTTTTAACTCCTAGCCCCAAAAATCATAGATCGCCCTTTTAGACCCAAGTGTTTTCAGAAATTTACAAAACTTTTATCATCGTATCTAAGTATAGATCTCTTAGTATATCTTTATTACGTGAACTTCGATATACCTGAATAGCCCAAAAGCAACTTTCCGAAGATGAGTATCCCCCAGTCTAACCGCTCCAATATTTTTGAGTACGGAGCAACCGACACTAAACCGATGGATTGGTTACGAACCATGGAGGTCGATATCAGTGAATTAGGATACAAGTCTTACGAAGAAGTGCAACACTGTATCAAAAACTTACAAGGCCCAATTGTCCAGGATGTGATTTCTGGTATGGGAAGTGAAGACATCACTGACTTTCTGACCTTCAAAGTTTGGTTTTTAAAGAAATTGGAAGGAGTTGATTCTTCTACTAATGATTCAAGACGGATTCCATCTGAATCAACTAGCCTAAGAAGTTTCCTTTTCGGGATGTTTTTCTTATGTATCTTCATGTTGTTTATGATACATGTGGTGTGGGCAGGAAGAGCAAAAGATATCAATAAGGTTACTCAATTGGTCATAGCTCATGATAAAGTTGACAAGTTATTAGAAAAATTCAGCTCGTTTTTGTCACTTATTCTTGGAATAATTGTATTATTTATCGAATTATATAAAGCGTGGAAGGCAGTTGAAACCTCTAGGAAAGCTCAAGAGAAATTGCCTACGAAGAGCGAATATCTGGTTGAATTGAAGAAACTTGACAAAGAATGGAAAGAGAAATCAGACGAATATGACGCTAACCTCGGTCGCATAATTGCAGCTTTTAGTCGAGAGGTCATTATTCAAAGTATTGTTGTACTCCAAGGACTACCAATTCATGCAGATGGAATCTCTACAGAGGACTTATCCCAAAACCTTACACTGTTATTACTGGATGAGTTCAAATTGGCTTTCTATGAGAATTCCAACGAAGATATACGCATACTCACAAAGTTTAAGCACAAATGTGCTACCGATGCAAGAGAAGAATACATGGAAAAATATTCTTCAGCAAAAAAGGAATACGACATAGAACGCACACATTACAAAAACGAAGGGCATAAAACAGACGAAGAGAATCAAAGCGAAGGCAGACATACAAGATATTTCAAATATTGTGGCGAGGTATACGCCAAACTCGACAAAGGTATTTCTGTCGTTTGTCTTTTTTCCATCGCTATGAGCGGGGTGGCGGTATATGGAAGCACTCGCCCGGTATAGAAAGAGTATATTTCGCTAAGCATATTCCATAGTTACTTTTCAGTCGCCGCTGGAGTGTTTCTTGCCATCTAGTTCGCCTGCGACACATTTGCTATTAATTCTTAGCTGAATGAATTACTTATATTACACTAATGCTAAAATAATATTTACTCCAAATTTGCATCACATAGTCCTTTTCAGTCATTTTCGTACTCCGGGTGATCTAGAAGGTATTCAAGGAGGTTACCGAGTCTTTGGTTACATTCTAGGTCGTGGTCCTAAAGAAATGACATTGTGAGAATGACCTAGAATTGAGCCTTTCCTCGAACCGCTAATTCAACGTGGCTTTCTTCCTCGGGGCTTTGATGCGTCAATGCACTTGAAATCACCGACATGAGATTCGCAATGACCCTGAAATGATACGGATGCTCTACAACACCGGCCTCAAGTCTCATAAAATCCCATAAAGTGAACCACAGGCTACCCATATTCCGTTCTGCTGAATTAAAATTCTCAATTTTGCCCTCGTAAGCATCTGCCCTTCTTTTTGATTGACTTCTGAAGTGATATCTCTCGTCTATTTCGAACCCGCCCTCCCAAACTAACCGGTGATTAATATTTAGCTTGGGATATCCTTCTAGTTCAAAATATAGACGAGTTTCCATACATCTGGTTATAAGTGGTATCTCGAGCGTCTCTAGCGGAATTCTGACCTTCCAATCGTCTTTCTGAGCTTCATTTCCAACATCAACTGTACACTGGAGGATCTGCTGTTTTTCGAGGTTGGAAATTCTCAGCTCAAGTATGTCTCGGAATTGGACTAAATCTTCCTCCATTATCCCAATGAATGCTTGCAAACGACGCTGAAAAGACGGGAATTTTGCCTGTTCTGCATGTTCTTCTTGTTCAAACCTTTCTCTGTTCGCAGCCATGTATACATTGACAGCAAAACCTACTATTACGATCGTGTTGCTAATCAAGCTCCAAATAAATTGTGCACTAAAACCTTGCCATGTGCGGCTCCATATGGTTGAGACAACGATGGCTAGTTCTCTGCCAATACCATACTTGCTCATCAACGAGTTGACTTCATCATTGTTACTGCTATCTAAGCTCTGCGCCTTGGTGGGTCCCACTTTCTTTTCTGTGCCAACTTTCAATGTGGGGGTATGTTTCTTTAAAGTCGGCCTGGTCTTAGATTCAACCAAGGTGTCCATAAATTGAATGACTTTGCGGATTCTTGGCTCAAACGATAAAGGTAGAATTGGGCGAGTTGCCTTTGCTCCTTTAGCACAATCAATGTTGGTGTGTGTATCAAGTACACCTTCTAAACAATCGTTCTGGTGCTCTTTCTTGTGGCTAGTGGAGGCATTTTTTCGCTTCCGAATGACATTTTCAAAATCCATGATTTAATTTTCTAACAGAAGTATTTGATCTGGAAGCTCATGTTTGAGTAGTGGGGGCTTATAGACACAGTAATTGTTCCTGGTGTACCACGAGACATGTCAAGGAAATTTGTATGCCATACCAATATTCTTTCGGAAATATTAGTTGACTGTTGTGTAATACTTACCGCGATTTTTTTCGCAGCTCGCAAGAGGATAATTTACGTGCAGAAACGTCGAACATAGGGTATGTCGGAGCAGGTAAGAGTACCATTGGAATCCCTTCTAATAGCATATATCCGGAACTTCTTCGCAGCACATATCGTAGCCAAATATTGCCATCGGATTCAGAATCTTTGGAAAAGTAATTCTATAACAAATCTGCGTTCAGTAAAGAGCTAGTCATAAGATGAGTGGACTCCTGTATAGGACACCATTTCATGAATGCTACAATTAAAATAGCACTACATGTGACATGGTATCATCAACAAAATTTCCTTGAATAGACGTCAAATTTAGTGAATGCATATAGCAAATAAATTAGTTGCAAAGTTACAATAATGGTGTATTTTGTACCTAACCATCTAGAAATTATGTCTGGGTTAGGAATTGATTTTGTTCCAGAGGAACCTTACTGACTAGATATCGCGCTAAATGAATAATAAAATAACTGGTTACAAAGTTACAAACTACGTGTTTTTAATTATCAACGCTGATCAGGGAACGGTATGAGTCTGAAAAAAAAAACCATACAGAACCAAGAATTTCGAACTAGTTTATAATTCGTCTTTACCAAATGCTTCTTTGGATTTAGGAGCTAGTTCAAATGAATTCACGTGACTTTTATCAAAGCTGACAAGATATTCACGTGACATAGATCAGATAATTTCCGACGCTTTCCAGGCCTTAGCATCTTATTTTTGCGTCTTGTTCCACGGAAATATAAACAAAATGTTCATAAATAGTATGATTCTTTTCTTATGAAGCTATGACTAAAGTCGTGTCTGGTCAACACGAATATCTACAGTCCGATACCCACGAA
>JAJMIV010000290.1:0-16104 GCA_030563445.1 Metschnikowia gruessii
AAAGTCGGGGGTCTTCATGTCTCGGTACTCTAACTAGACGTGTTGTAGGTTTTTTTCTATAGTTCATATAGTTTTTTTATATAAGACGATTTGTTTCTTTAAAAAAAAAATGTTGATTTTTGTTGATTATGGTTGATTATGGCTGATTATGATACTGAGTATTGAAAGTATCCGAATCTGAGTCCTAACCTTCCTCCTTACCCTAACTGGTGTTTGTGTCAACTTTTCAACTTGTCAACCCTTTGCCCTTTGAATTATCCGCAACGTAATTCAGTATTACTCAATTATGTGTTACCAAATTATGTAATACCCAATTACGCAGCCAGAAATCAACCTCACTACACCCATGGCTATCTCTAGAAACCAAAAAAAAAAACCCAAATAAGTCCAATGAATCTAGCATCTGGGGCAATAAACAGACTTCTTCAAATGTATATAAGTAAATAATGTAGGACTACTCTCCTTTTGCCTCTCGGAAATAGACTTGGATGACTGTTTCAGTGTACCAATTAAGGATGTGCAGTGTTCATCAGTAGTAATGGTGCTAAGATTTAATTAACTTCAGTTCTTCGATGTTAAGATATTCCACCAGTATTTCATCCGATCATTCTAAAGGTCTGAGTATGTTTCAGGTTTACCTCCTGCAAAGATGACATCTAATCCAGTCAAAGAACTAGTTGTGTATAGGAATGTAATAACCAAAATAGTGATACAGTGCTGATAAATCCTGATAGAGGCTGCATTCAACTTTATGAAGTACGTTCCAAAATATTTGCCATATTCGAATGCATTGGGACTTTTAGATCTCAAAAGTCATGTGGCATTATGGGTTTAAGTTCTGTTTCGTGTTACTAAACACGTGATATTACTGGTATAACACCCTTTCTTCCACAAATTTCACTCTTGTTTGGAGCTTTATGAGCAGGTGAAATGTATGTTACAAGGTCCAGGTGTTCGTAAATCCCTCGTGTGCTTTTGGTATAGTAATCTCTAATGGGTCCCATTCTATTGTTAACTCATGAGGGATCATGTAGGCATTACCACGCTCGACTAAAACATTGTATTTGATATTCATTATTCCACCAGTGATGTTCTATCATACTAAAGTCTACCTATTGTTTCTGAGAGTCCTGCGTTGATGTTCCGAAGTTGAGCCAGCAACCCTTTCTTGGGATGAACAATCCGCGAGACTTCGTCTAGTTTATCGTGTAGTGTGGTGCTATCTTTGGCACCGCCGCCTGTGGCACCGCCTGAATCAGTGTCTTTACCAGACTCCACGGCCGCCTTGAGGCTTCTCAAGGAATTGGCCATGGCCATAAACTCCTGGTGCCCGGCCTTGGCCTCGGCAAACGTCTTCCGCTCTTTAGCAAGCTCGGTGCCGACTTCAGCATGTTTCTTGCGGAGCTCTAGAATACTGCGGCGCACGTCGTTCTTTCTTCGTTGCACGTCGCTGATATCTTGCGAAATATCAAGGATACTAGCATGGAGGTCCATCAAATGCCCTAGATTATACTTGAGATGCGCCTTGAACTCGGTCAACACCACGTTCTCGTTGACGAGCTCGTTGGACGCCGGCCGTGGCGTATGCTCCTCTACAAATTGCTGGAGCACATCCAACGTGTTGAGATTGACGCGTCGGGTGCGTGTGCTGGGGGTATAAACACGTTCAGCATCAATAACAAGTCCGCGCTGTTTTCCGTTGGCTTTAGCGCCCAACAGAGTGGCCGTAGCAGTGGCTGAGGCTGTGGCTGAGGCTGTGGCAGTGGATGTGGCCAAAGACTCGGCGGGCCCCATTCCGCCGTTGTGTGGCACCAACAGGGCCAATCCAAGTGCCCGCAACGGTTTGGGCGCCATAAGCATGGCCGACGGGTCCGGCACGTGCGCCTGGCGCAAGCTGGGGTTATCGACGATCCGTCGGGACCGCCGCGTGACCACGGCGACCTTCTTTTCGCGCTCGTCCTTCTTGGGGCGGCCCCTTCTACGTTTAGAGTCAGCGCTAGAGCCAAGGGGGTCAGAATCCTCTTGTTTTAGGGCCGAAAACGGCCGTTTTGAATTGACGGCGGGTATTTCGTCGGGTAATTCATCGGCAGATACATCGCCATGGATGGGTTCGTCCTCGGCCTCGAAATCGAGCGCTGGCTCGAAATCTAGCCCCATATGGCCGTCTTCTGGGGTGATACCAGAACCCAAATGTTCCTCTTTCTTTATATGTTGTACAGGGCGCTTAGGGAGGAGTCCAGGGGCAAAATTGGTGTCGTCATCATCATCGTCATCCGAGCTAAACGCAAGCTTGCGGTTTTCGCGTCGTAGGCTGGGTTCTGGGCGCTTTTGTGTTCGTAGACGTGGCCGGAGATGGTCCTCTGGGTTTACTAGGGCCGACCCGAGCGTTTGTAGCACTCGTTTGGGTCGATTTTTGGTTGTTTCAGGCGACGCGATACTAAATTCATCAAGTTTAAGGTCACGTGTTCTGGATGTTAGTATAAGTTGTATTATGTGGTGTTATGGGTGTTATGGGTGTTGTAACATGGTTGGTATTATATGTACCATTATAGAGAGGAGATTCTCGGGCCATAACAATGGCTACACGCGAAAACTTCTAATATTTCCCCCAAATTTCACCCAAATTTCACCCAAATATGTCCCAAACCTTCACAAATATACATACCCTGAGCCACGGATCCGGGCCTCGCGCTTTTCCCACTTGTCGTCGCTTAGCAGCATTCTCGTGGAGAACAAGAACAACGCGATGATGTTTTGGTGATCGGTGCAATCGCAACATGCGCGACAGTGCGACAATATTGGATATCACAAGGTTTGCGGCCGTGAACACCTTTAAATTATCGTCAATTCAGTATATGCAATATAAATAAGAATATTCTAGGACTGCATGGTTACTGAAAAGTTACTGAATATTTACTTCCATCAGTGGAATTTGTTGGAGAAAAGGAGACGTTGTTATTGGTACGTTGTCTTTGTTTCGTCTGTGGCGCCGTAACTGGGGAAGAATTGGTCACGTGACAGAGTCAGACTGGAAGGTGCAGTCAATGTTTTAGACACGGGCTTTGAATGTTTTGGGGCGTTAATTGTTTTTGTATGGGTCTATGTTTGTGTTTGTGATCTTATTTGTATATGCTTTTTCGGGGATTAGAGGAGATTTGGGGAACTTATTGAAAAACGGTGTGGTGGTGGAATGTAGTGGGGTGGTGGAGGTAGGTATGGTGTTGTATGTCACGTGCGTGTGACTACAAGTATAACCATGAATATGGTACTGGTGAATATTCTAGGTTGGTGGGTATTTTTCGAAAATTTAACTGTGGTGTACTAATTATTGGAGCGTTTTCTAGTGATGTATCAAAAGCCTTGTTTTTTTTTTCCTGTTTCAGAATTTTAATCGTGACTTTAATAAAATTAGTTTGGTGGTTTGTGAGTAGAAGAATTTCGCAACCAATAATTTTATGTTAAAGAACTCAAAAACAATGAGTTTTTCTTCATACTTACTATTTATGTCAACAGAATATACCCTCGAAAGAATAATTGATTTGATAGCTACAACCATGTGAAAATTTCCTTATAATATTGTCTCTTTACTTGAAAGGTTCTGTTTGAGATGTCCCTGACTTTGTTTGAGGCATAGTAAGTAAAGGGCCCAGGGTTATTCTACAGTGATTTGAAATTGAAACCAGGGTTCATGAATATTTTTCATCGCAGAAAATTTTGGAAGGTTATAAAAAAATAAGTATTTGTTACTGAAAAAGTGGCCGTTCCAATGTATCATACACTATTGACCAACGACTGTTGAATTCCTCATCTTGGATAACGCATTACAGATTCATGTTGATACTCTTGACGATCCGTTCCTATACCAGATGTTTAAGTTCAGGCCAACGGCATCAACCTTGTTTTGAAAATTTACACCCTTACAAAAAATGTTCACCCCGGAAGTGGAAGCAGTGTAGTTGGCTGAAAGTGTCAATTGAATGAATATTTTCGCGATTGATTTGGGGTCAGTAGTCTAGTGATTTCTGTTATACCTTTTCAAGCTTTTTTAATGCCAATCCAGTTGATTCAATCCTCCTCAATAGATTCCCATTTAAAGGTATATGAATTTACGCATCGAAACCTCATTTCTTTGATTCTCCACTGATTGAGCAGACATACATTGGCATTAACTTTTAAACTCATGCATTCTTCTACTTTCAGCCATTACTCAGGGCATATTGTCACTTTGGTCAATAAGTATATTCCACTACAGTGACAAATATTATCAACCACTTTTGTTTTGCACTGAATTCTAAATAAAGTGTTTGTTTTTGCACTTCCTTCTTTTTAGATAGAATCAAATAAGAAATCAGTTGGTTGTCATATATTGGTCTTAAGTTACTGGCTGTTTCAAATCATAAACAACACGGGCCACATTTAAAGACACAGAAACAGGAACAATCACTTACAGAATCCAAAAATACGACTTTTTTTTCTATTTAGCACATCACATACTTATATAATATATTACATTGACCTTAGGTGGTCCCAGAAGAAGTATATAACGCGCCGCCCTCTTCCCATTAACGATACCCATGTGAGTACCAGAAGGAAAGAAGAATTTCGGAATTGAAGGAGGAAAAGAGAATTTTGAGAGAGAAACCTTCTTATTTATCCAGACTTTAAATGGCAAACCCATCTTTTTTTTTCTTGAAAGAAACATCTTATTACACGCTGTAACTGAAAAGGTGACTAGCACTTCCCAATTACGAAAAAACGATAAAATACTATAGAAAAAACCTGTAACGAAATTATAATTTCAGTCCAGGTGAAATTAATACGATTCTTTAATAGGAAGAGAGGCACTAGCAGAAACACTAGAATAGTTCGCCTCACTTTTAACCCTTTTTGGTACATACTCGTTAAAATTATACTGTCATAGACCCTTTGGCAAAGCTTAGATTGACATTATCTTGGTTTAATATATCTATTAAACATGTATATCCTCAGTTGTTCTTGTAAACACATTTTTTTATTATGAATATTTTCTTCAGGCTGCTACTCACTAAACCAACATCAACAGTCGAAATTTCGGTTGCGGCCATACCACGAAGAAAGCACTGTTTCCCGTCCGATCAACGTTAGTTAACCTTCGTAGGGCAACACTGAGTAGTGTAGTGGGAGACCATATGCGAAATTGTTGTGCTGCAATCTTTTTATTTTTGTTGATATTTTTTGGTGTAGTAATATTTTTGGTGTGGCCCTTGCTTTTGTGTCTGGGGTGTATTTACGTTGTTCGGGAAAAGAATGACTGGCTGCGAAAAGAATGGCTGGCTGCGGGCTAGGTTGGGTCAGAAACGCGAACTTTATGAGGGTGGTGTCAAGTGGGCGTAGCAATTGAAGTTGAAGTGATTTTCTTCTTCATGATCTTTGCAGTGGTAGGTATTCGCTAGGGATCAAATTAGGCAGTGGGATGGAGCCATTATGGCGGTAAAGATGAGTTCATAATTGTCTGGGCGTGCTCAATATGAACCAAAAAGCCAATCATTGGTTTATTAAAGAATATCAACTGTTTAACTGGTGCTTTATACATGGTTGCAGTACCAAATATTTCATCGTTCATCGTTCATCTTGGCGTTTTGGAAGATTTATTGGCTTATAAGCATCCAACAAAAATCTCGTAGTCTGGTAGAGAAGAACGGCACTACACTTTGTGGTGTATCCCACTAAGTCATACTGCAATAAATATCGAAAAACATTAATGTTTTGTGGGAAAGTTCAAGCTACAGAAGCTCTGACCTGAAAATATGAGTATCGTGCAAGGTTTTACGGTTGACTAACTTTAGATTTTACAGTGCACGTGGCCCAGCTGTACTCCAGGGGGGTGGAAGAATCCTGAAGTCATCATTTTACCAAACGTTCACAAGGGGATGTTAATGTCTTAGAATGAATGTTGTCGCTTTATTATCACTTATTGTGAAATAAACATATGTATGGAACTTTAACGGTGTAGACCAACATTGGGTTATGCCATTTTTGTGTGGGAAACAATGAACGAAAAGAAGTGGACGTTAATTCAGGGAAAAGGTTGTTTATTAAAGTACCTCAATATGTGAGGTTGAATACATGTGTTTTGGTATTATTAGGAAACTGATATTGAATGGTAGAGAAACGATGGATTCGCAGCCACTTTATGGCCACCACTTTATGGCCACCAACAGGCTAATCACAATTAACCTCCGAGACTATTTACTAGAAATTTCTTGGTTTTTATTTTCAGCCCTTTCAACATTTAGATTTCGTTGTACATCTTTGGAAATGGGTGCTGTATTTCTAAATCCATCATATTGGTAATACATCCTTGCTATAACGATAACCACCTCGACCTTTTCCACTATTGAATCATCATGGAAGAGAACCTACGACAAAGATTATTTTCACAAAATTAATGTTTTTAAAGGGACCAACCTAGTGAAAGACCACTTAACTAAAAACAAAAAGTTTTTTCCCATGTGAACCTATATAATGAGCTCCACTAAATTATACCATAGGCCACAGTGGTTGATCTGATTCTGAGACCTCAGACCTCAGGACATCACCTTTCTATGTTCGTAAAATATGTACAACACACATTTCACGCTTCAATTCAGAAGAAGTTTCAATTTTCCCAAGATCCCACATGGTTTCCACATGTTTTAACTTTCCACATGGTTCCCCAAATTACATCAAACATTTACACATAATGACTGCTGTTGGAGTTATAGTAACTCCAGAGTACACCACCCAGTTACTGCCGATACACTTTAAACACCTCTTCACGTCCCCTTTTCACATCCCCTACATCTACAATGTACATCTACAACGTACATCAAATATTCATAGCAACGTTATATTAGATTCTATCACTATACGAGATAAGTCACCCCATCACGCTTATTGCTGGGAAAAGTGCTCCAACAAGATGTTTCTCTCCTCGGAGTCAGCACCCCAGTTCTTGACAACAACACAAGAGGCACCAACAACCTTTCTGGCGTTACCTTCTCTGTCCAATTGGCACAAACCGGCCCACTCACCCAACAACTTGGCGTCGGAGACCTTGATCAAAGGGATCTTCTCGTCACCCTCGTTACACAAACCCTCAACCAACTTGATGATAGAGGCCTCGGTGACGGAGTCACAGAGAACACACAATTGAGCCTCCTTTCTGGACAAAGCCTTAGCAGCCTCTCTCAAACCTCTGGCCAAACCATCGTGGACCAAAGAGGTTCTCAAGACGACCTTCAAGGCGTCCTCAATAGAGATGGAGGCATCTTGTTGCTCAACGGCAACCTCCTCGACAATTTGTTGTTCTTCGATATCAGACATATTTGAGTGTTTTGAATGGACTTCTTCGTCAGTTAACTGCTCAGTGAAGAAAGAACGACACCACTTAAGTGCACACGGAGGAATTTTTTTTCAAACGGGTGCGGCATGCGTTTGGGAGTGCATATAGCCGGGTCCGCGGGCATCGCGGACCCCTCAAGGGCACAAGCCCTAACCACCGCGGTGCTTTGGCGGACCAGGTTAAGATTTACGATGTACGATTGTGATTTATAATTTTGTGATTTATGATTTTGTGATTTATGATTTTGTGATTTATGATTTTGTGATTTATGATTTATGATTTATGATTTATGATTTATGAGGTATGATACTATGTTATAGATTATAAATTTTCATGGTCTTTTCTTTTTCTTGTTATTCATTTATCTATAAATGCCCTTGTGGGTGCTATGAATTAGAGAAACGGACTGGAAGCGGATTTTGGAACCTGTTCCATCCATGATCGCGTATGGCATGGGCCCTAACTACAGTGGTGCTTCAACAGATTAAGCACTACTCCAATACACGCGCATGCAGTGCAACTGCAGTGTAGCTGCAATGTATTAGATAACCGTGGCAGGAACCAGTGCCAGAGAAATGAAAGGTGATAAGAAAAACAGAGACGTTCACACACCGTAGGTGTGTCTGTGTTGGTTTTTCTCTTCTTAAGAAATTAAATAGACACGAGGACAAGTCAAGCCTGACTTGGAGTAGTGTCAACAGTGTCAAGCAGTGTTGCAATATGCCGCACTATGCTGCAAGCTAGAGCACTAGCACCTTGACATTCACATGTTTATGGCATTCAAAGACTTTCCAGGTGACTTTCCAGGTGGATTTCCACATGACTTTCAGCTATGGATCCTGAATTGTGGAACTATAGCTCCATCTCGTCTGCGCCAAAAGGCTCGTGATGCAAAGGGTCGTAGTCGTCATCGTCAATGGCCAGCTCACTATCTATAACGGCGTGGTCAATTGCAGACTTGCGGGGTAACTCGTCGTCATCGTCGTCATCCTCGAAATCCACATCAAAGAAGTCGTCGCACGAGCCCGTGATGCGCTGGTACAACAGCTTGACCTCGCCAATGATGCCGTCGTAGCTCACCTCGGACGAAGGCATGTTCAGGAACAAGATGTCGTCGGAGTCCTTGACGTTGAGGTTCGAGATGTTGAGCTTGGACGACGCCTCCGGCGACAACACGTTGGAAAGGTCCGGGTTGACGTAGGTGGTTTGCACAAAGCCGATCTTGCACACTATGTCCAACGTCTTCTTGGGCACAAAGCTCTGCAAGGACTCGCCGAGCTTGAACGAGTTGACCAAGATGGGCGTGCCCTGTTGGCTGAGCACAAAGTCCTTCTCTTCAAGCACGTTCTCGAAGTTGGTGACGCTCTCGCGCAAAATGGCGTTCTCCATCTTGGAAAACGCGCTCTCCAAGTCCTCTTTGGCCTTAGCCGCATGCGGCTCACATGTATGCGAGTACCAGATGGACTCGCCAACGGGACACACGCCGGACCCGCCGTTTTGGATAACCACTTGCACGGAGTACTGGTTGTGGGTGGGCAAGGAATCGGGTGGGAACACTACGATGGCCGAAGACTCTTTTTCTGCCATCCACTCGCTGCAATCCTTGCGCACCACGGTGATAAGACGCGTGACGGTGAATTGGTGCAACTTCTCCTCCAATTCCGCGTAGCTGGTGGCCAAGAACTTGGGGATTTGCGTGGGCGACGCGATGATCTTCTCGTTGATCTTGACGGACGAGCCGTCGTCGAATTTGGCCACCTTGGCCACCGGATCAAAGTCCACAAGACGCGTGTCGAGCTTGTAAGTGGTGCCAGCAACCGCCGCACTGCGGCAGAAGCCTTGCGACAACTCGCCGGGCCCGCCATATTTCAGCACCATCACGGGAAAGTTGCCGTAAACGTCGAACGACACGAGAAAACGCTTCATGCGTGCAATGGCCTCCGGGGTGCGCGTGGCCGGACGCGAGCAGAGCCCGATGGAGTAGATGAGCTCGTCTGCCTGCGGCAGGTGCAAGTTGAACAGTTTCAGCAAGAACTCATCGATGGGCGTGAGTGAGTTCTCGGCAAGAAGCAGTTTTTTGAGCGGGTCGGAGTTGTCCTGCAACACGAACTTCAAGAACTTCATCAACGAGCGTTTGGTGGTGAGCGACAAGGCCTGGTCGGTGAAAATCTCCTCCTTGGTGGTGTTGGACAACTTGGACTTGAAGTGATCGTTTTCAAACACGTGGAAATTGGACAAGCTCTGGAATTCCAAGTACTTGTACACCTTGGACTGCACCAAGAGCGCCAAGAGGTCCAGCTGGGCAAACATCACGCGTGGACTCAAGTCAATGCCGTAATCCTTGCTGTTGAACTGGTTGTTGGCCTTTCCGCCGGGAACGTAGATCTGCGCCTCTTTGAAATGCGCCACCCGGCCCTGGTTGACCTCAACACACCACTTTTTGAGCTGGTCTATGGTGAGGGTGGAGCACGTGTCTCCATAGTGGGAGTTTTTATCAATATGGAGCACCTCTACGCCTTGCCAGGCGAGGGCGGCAGCCAAAATGGATTCCACGAGGCCTGTGCCCAAGATGAGAATGTCACAGTGGTCGAGGGCCAAGCTGTGACTGTTTGGTTTCTCGAGTCCGGAGAGATGGGGGATCACCGCAGGAATATACGACGCCGAGGGCCTTCTTTCCGCCATGGATTTGCGCCGCTCGGTTTTTTTGTAAGCGGGCATGGCTGGAGATGTTTTGGTTTTATTTTTGGTATTGGTTTGGTATTGTAAATATCTCTTTGTGTTTGGGTTTGTGATAGATTCAAGTTTTTGTAGATCTTTGATGGTGAGTTTTTTATTGGGAGTGTCTCACCGGTGGTGGATTAACGAGAGCCTCATGTGGAGGTGCGTCGTCATGTACCGGACCGAAGCGAAAAAACAGCGAAAAAAGCGTAAAAAGCGAAAACAGCGAAAAAAAAACGCAAAAAAAAGGAAAGTCAACCGAAGAAAAAAAAAATTTCGAGGGGCGAAACGTGAGAATAGTGAGAAAAAAAAAAGTAAAATTCAAGAAGAAGGAGAAAAAAAGTGGCACGAATATTTTTTTTTGAGGCAGGAAAAGCCCCCCTGGATTATTTGAAAGTTGGCCCTGCCCCGGACCAAGTCCCGGACCAACCACTGAGAAGTTTCTATAAATGTAAAATTTCTACCTTCTACATGCTATTCTACATGGTATTCTCTATAGCGGAAAATGCCTCAAAACTGGGAATCTCACCATCAGTTCCATTTCCTTCCCCTGCTTTTATTTCTTTTTTTTCTCCTTTGAGCTGGTTGCCCGTGTTCCCAATCGATGACTGGTTTCCAGACCACTTGTGTGCAGTACAAACAGTATATAGATTCAGATAAGGTTTTTTCTTAGGCCAGTGGGGAAATGGTGTGTGGCGGGTGTTGGGTGCTGATGGGCTCGTTTCTGCAGTTTTTGCAGCTTCATTTTTATTGTAATCGTGTTTTTGTAGTCACGTGGTCCGGTTATTGGTGTATTCTACCTTTTCAATTTTTTCAATTTTAATCAATTTCTCGGCTGTGGACCAACGCGTGGGCAGCCGTTGCATGATGTCGTTGCGAGGTATGTGGAGCGCGCGTGTCGGGCCAGCCACGGCGCCCAGGCCCGACCAGACCAGACCAGACCAGACCAGACCAGACCAGTCCAGACCACATAACACTTAGTGTTCGGAACCCGCAGAAATTGTATTGAAAATAGGTAGAGTATTCACTATACTATTTTTACTTTTATTATTATTTTTTTTACCAATGCAGGTGCCAATTTGTGGTAGAAGTGGGGAATTCTTAATCAACCAGAAGAATGTCAATAATTTATGCGAGACTACTTTCGCGAATCGACACGATAGTGGAGGGCCAGGGCCAGGGCCAAAGGTGAATGTGTGTGTTTACTTTGTGAGTTTACTTTCCGTATTTACTTTGCGAGTTTACTTTCTGTGGGAACTTACTGTGGGAACTTTGTGTTTTTCACTTTATTTAACTTTCTGTGCGTGACTTTTCTTAGTGAACCCAGAACTGAAACCAGAAGGAAACAAAATTATATTAAACTATTGGTTTGCATTGGTACCACGTTTTACAGTTTACACCCAGGTCGGCCCACTGCCCTGCAGGCCAGGACCTAAACAGATCTTGGATATTTCATCACCCAAATTCTCCTTTTTAGACTGCATTTGGTCTAGAGAATTAGCGTATATGCTGTTCGAAACATCATTTGTATCTTCATTATGTATCTTACAGTATGTATACTATGTATCTTCTGTATCTTCTGTATCATTCGAGTGACCATGCCAGATTTCGCGGAGGGCCAGGTACATTCTTAATACAATAGTTAAACACCATGTTTCACATTGGGTTTAATTTTAAGATTTATTGTAAGATTAGGTTAAGTACTATAGAACTACATTATTGATCCGCTCGTAACCGTTTATTATGTTGGGTATGCCCATAACTGTAGACCTTCAGCACTAAAGTGGACCTCGCTAGTTGCACCTCATATTGCCCCCGCTCTTTTTAGCAGAGGGTATTTTGGTTTTAGGAATACGTACATTTATAATATGTAGATTATAAATCTCGCTATGACGGATTACTATATTAGCTGAATCGCGTTGCGAAACATTTTAATGTTAGATATCAAATATGTGCAACGTGTACTACCTTTGCTTGTAAATTAAGCATCAGTCCGTGTCTTATCTTCAAAAACACAACTTACTGTATATTCATAGTTTCCCGCTTTACTACAAATGCACAAGTGTAGCTATGTAACAATGTACCACTATGAATAGTTGGTGCAATAGGCAGAAAAATTCACTTAAAGGTAGTAGTCATGTGGGCCAATTTCTACTCAAGGCTTGTTGGTTTTAGGCCTAGCAAACATGCTGAAGTTGAAACCAGAATCTTTAAAGTTTTTATCCCTACCAAAAATGTAACACGTTTTTATTCTTTGAGAGGCGCCGAATATCTAACCCACGTGTGAAAGGTACTTCGTTTCAAGGATATTAAGAGACAATAGGCATAATTTACGTGTACACCCTGTATTGCAAAGAATCTTCACCACTATCCCATAAATGTTCCCAAAATGAACCATCCCTAAGAAAACCCCTAAGAAATCACCACTTTTTTGGTGGCACGCTTTTAACCAAAGGTTCGTCGAATTGTAAGTTAGTCCACAGAACAAGAGTTATGATTCTAAGAATAAATTGATAGCCGCGCCATTCCCATCTAGTCACACCATTAAGTCTGACACAATAGATATCTTAACTTCTTCCTTAAATATACCTCTTGAGATAATCACTTCATAAACTTTTCAGCAGCACTACCCATTCGATTGCCATTCTTATCGGTTGAAAGAGTCCTACCACCGATACAGTTAGACCTTCGAATAATCAATAATGAAGCACCATTCAAACCTGAATATTTGATTCGAACTTTTCCGCCAAGTTTTTATTGAAACATCTCCATTAATTTAAGCGCCACTTGCTAAAAATTACAGAAAATTGGTGCAACTAAAAGTCCAGGCCACTGTATTTCACCTGCTATAACGATCACACGTGTGATAATCACAGAAAAGGGACTATTAGTAGCAAGTAAAAATTTAGAGATTTTCTTCTGTTATCACAAATATCACTACATTTTCCCGTTAAGCCACATTTTCAGAACTCTAATGCTGTCACTTTATTACCCTGTTGTGTTTCATTACCCTGTTGTGTTTCATTACCCTGTTGTGTTTCATTACCCTGTTGTGTTTTATTACCCTGTTGTGCGTGAACCAGATTACACGGGCCGCTTCCAGTGCCCTCCATCGCACCATGTTGCTATGAAATTATGAATCATATCCGACTGTATGCACAACCACGAATAAAACTAATGGTTTCTTACACCAACCATTCGACCAAAAATGGGGTGATTCAGGGCAGAAATCTGATTTGGCATTGGAATCGCCAGGTAAAGCAAATTGGCAAAAAATATCCTTAAAAGAGCTCCTCAAACTGCACATAGCAGTTGCTGTATATCAATCCACATACTAATACTACACCCAGAGCAATAACCAGACATGTACCAGCAAAGGTCAGAAAAAACCATCACTTTGTGTGATTTTCCAAAAAGCAGAACATTTTGGTAATTACCTAATACTACAGCTTCTCCAAGACTTCTCACCACCTCAAAAACACACCGGTGCACCGGTTGGGGTGCCTCTGTAGAGGCAGGTCACGTGCACTTGCAGCATTTCGGCATCAGATCTGGCCGAAGGATTAAACAATATCATTAACTGATTACATATCAACTAACCAACATGAGTACGCATACTAAAGCAGAGCATGAAAGTGCTCCACAGCATGAGAAGGCCCCGGACCAAAACGTCCCGGACCATGAAAATACAGACCACAAAACAGACCACAAAACAGACCACAAAAACGTCTCAGAGGATAAAGCAACAGAGCATCAATCTCATGACAACCACAATAACAATGGGAAAGACCATGGTAAACACCACAAACATCACGACGATAGAATCCCTGGATCTCTTCTTTTGGCCTGGCAGGTCAAAGATAAACATTGTCTTGTCATTGGTGGAGGTGACGTTGGACTCAGTAGAGTGGATCACATGATCCGAGCAAATGCTAAAATCACCGTGGTCACCGGCGACAAAACACACCCGGATTTGCTTGAACGCCACAAAGATGGAAAATTGTTCAAGCTCATTGAGCGGGAATACGATTCTCTGGATCTTACCATGTACGAAAACACTCCTCCGTTGGATGTCCAGTCATATAAAGACATCAACACCTCTCACTATGAGATCATGGAGAAACTCGTACAAAACGAACATTTTGCCTGTGTGTGCTGCTGTATTGACGACCCTGTGTTATCCACACTCATCTATTACCAATGTAAGTATCTTCGAATCCCCGTGAACATTGCTGATAAGCCTCCAATGTGCGATTTTTACTTTGGACTGATGTTCAACCAGGATGCGTTGCAGATCATGATCAGTACCAACGGAAAATCGCCTAGACTCCTGAAAATGATCAAGGACGACATTTCCAAGAAATTCTCGGGCCTCCGTCTCAACGACGCCGTCGATAATTTGGGTGCTATCCGTGCGCAGCTCCGGGCCAAGAAGGTGCGCGATACTGACCTTGAATCTATCGATGCACGCATGCAATGGATCAAACTGTTGACTGATTTTTTCTCTATTGATCAATGGAGCAAGCTTGAGTTGCTGGAGGAGGCGTTGGATAAGATCATTGAGCCTTATCCTGGGTTTCCACCTAGAGATCATGATGAATTCAAGAAGTTTATTAGCGAGGGATCTAAATAAGTGGTGAAAGTGACTCAGACTCAAAGTGACTCAAAGTGACTCAAAGTGACTCAAAGTATGAACCAAATATGGTTAAACGATGTGGTCTTTATCTTGTACATAGTTCTGCGCTAACCGTTGGGTCTCCACACCTTTTACAGACCTAAATAAATGTTATTACAGAATGGATTAACCAGTGTGCTGGTTTGTATAGTCATAAGTCAAGTTTTACACTTTTTCGAACGATTACCAGTACTATAAGTGGGCGATTTTAAGGAATTTAGTTCAGTGTTTATAGACGGTTAGTGAAATTTAGTCCGAAGATGACCCAATGGGTCGGTATGTCACATGTATGTAGTTGACCTAGGAGCCGGTCTTAATACGTTGAGCGATCAACTTTCCACCTGGGGTCTAGACGTCCTTGATCTTGTTGGATCTGGTGCTGTCTAAAATATTAGTATATTGATTGTATTTTTGAGTGTGAACGAAATCAAAACGCAAATTTTTATCTTGTACGCTGCTTTGGAAATTTATAGGATTCCATGAGTTAAGAACTTTCAATGGGTTTCATTATTTTTCACTGTTTGAGGTTTTCACTGGTGGAAATTGGTTGGGAGAGTTTTCGAGAAATATGAATAAAAGTCAAACAGCTTTCATGCAATTGTACGTGTTGACCAATTCCTTCAATACGATAGGATTCGGATGGGGCTTTATCATGTAAACTGATACATATGGAGAAGGTATTTTGAAAATTTAGCGATGTGTATGGATATGAAGTTGAATACACACAAAACTAGACCTGATAATTGCCCTGTTTAGTGAATTTTCCTATTTGGCTAGACCAAACCTTTTTCATCCAATGCGCAAAGTTATTCACCTGGCAAGCCATACTCTACAATAGATTGACCTACTAAGCAGAACTTTCGAGAACAATAATTCCACTAGGTCCAACATATTTCCAATTAGAAATCAGAATCAGTCCATCTAAATGACCCCATAAGTCGGAAAGAACACTTATCTGATTCTTCAAATTGCAAAGACTTTTCATTTATGTTATTTGTACAGAGTGTTTTTAGGGTATGTGATAGGTTATGAAGCATTTTGCACAAACTTATGATTAATGTGAAATTCTCCAATTGAGGGACCTCTGATGAAAAGGGCACAGTCTAAGAAGGGCTTCGAGGAGGAGGAATTGTAGTTTATACAAGTGACGGTGATGTTACAGAGGAGGTGAACGAGTACAAAGGCGATGACGAAGAAATCGTGATAATTTGATACTAAAAGTTTATTTTGAACTACTTCAACTACTTTTATGCTTAATGAATACTGAAATACACTATAGCCAGGCAGATAGAAAGCAAACTTTCAGCACTCAATTCGCCTAAAAAGGTAACCGTGCGTTGAGACTGGG
>JAJMIV010000291.1:0-16022 GCA_030563445.1 Metschnikowia gruessii
GTAGTCGCTATCCTACCGCACCATGCTCGCGTAATATGCGTGATGCAAGACAAGACATAAGATATTTGCTACCTTTCCTAGAATAAATTAGCCTGTTCCTTGATAAAAAAGAGCAGACAGTTAATATATCGCCTCCCAATCTTCAAATTTCTCTTTTTTATTTTTTTTCGGGCTAGAACCGTCTTACAGTTTTCTTAGACAGGCCCTTGAAGGATGGAATAGAACACCCTTACATCCGGTGGTTTCAATGAAGCCACACGAAGTATCTCGGAACTTTCAGGTTTTTGAAGTTTACTCTCATGTATGCTCAAAGTACAGGCAGTCGGAGTTTCCGAAAGCGGAGACAAGAACAAGCAAACACAGACCTGGATCCTTCAGAAAAGCTTGTGGAAGATACCCCTTTTCTCAGACCAGCAGCGAATAATGTCGTCGAGAGTTCCAAAGTGAAGCAATATCTCCACAGACTAAATACAAATGACGAAGAAAAACATTCAGCATGTATAAAATTAGTCATGTGTGATTCTGAGGCAACACAGTTAAATTCAAGAGAGCAAGAGATGCTACAAAAAGAGTTTGAAGTGGAGTCTATAAACTTATCTGAAAGCACGCCTCTCAGTGTTGATCGGATAGTTACGCTCCATGGTGAGTTGGACAATATTCTGCGGTGTGCCACTTACATTGCATTCTTGATGCGCTCAAATGCCAACAACTTTTTAAAGATCGAACCATATACACTCAAATCCCAAAATTATCAACTAAATGTTTTGGTCGAGGCTGATGACTTATCAGTAATGAATATATCAAAGGGGGTTTCTCAAAATGCTATTGATATATGTCAATACGAGAGAAATATTGGATTACAACTTACAAGCGTGAACGGGGATTTCTCGTCTATATTCAAAAGTTTGATTTCCATATTTAAAAGCTTTGCTTACAAGAAATACGAATCAGACGATGTGATCGAAATTCTACCCATTATCAATGTTAATGATGGGGAATCCCTTCAGATACAACTTGAAGCCACCAACCAAAAATCTGACATACGAAATACCAGCATTTTGAATTATATCTACAAGGCATCGCATCTCAATGAAACGAAGAGCTATCGTTCTGAGTCAGAAAATTGAAGCATCAAGTTAGTTTAGATTTCTTAACTTTTTTTTTAAAATTTAAAATAAATTTTCTATTTTCAAGTTCTTTCAAAGTAATATCGATCTCTTTGAGCATGTGTTTCAATCATTCTTGATGTTTCCTTAAACACTGCTGACCTCATCTCCTTTAGATTTGCGGGAGAGACGAGCGACGCGGTCACCAAGGGCTAATGCCAAACCCTGGCCCTTGGATCTGATTTTTACATGGCCAATAATAAAACCATCTGTGGACTTTTCAATGCACAAATTAGCCAATGCATCTTCGCCAAACGACGAGCGAGAATATAAATTAGCAGACAAAAAGTGACATTCTTCTCCGACAACGGCCCCGGGAGTCAAGCAAGTCATATTTGTACCTCTCAACAATTCTTCCAAATATTCCTTGAGAGAAGGTATTTCAGACTTGATCAGTATTTTGTTCTCCCACTCAAATTCATTCCACATCTTGCGGAATACGCTTTCGGTGCAAGTTGCAGGCTTGATATAGTCCATGATGTCCACATGAACATTATTCAAGATGACAATCGTAGATTCATCTGAGTGTCTTCCATCGTAAACAATGTTACCGAAAATAACACCAGTGTCAGCAGAAGTTACCTTCACAGTAACTGACACTTTGTGAAATCCATGGGGTCCAATATTTGCAGGCGAGGGTTTATCCACAACCTTGAGATCACCTAAAGTAGCAAACTCCACAGCCAAGTTGCGCATCGTTGTTGTAGTTTGATTTACCAACAACACATCCAAGGTGACATCAAATTGGTGTACTTTGACGAATGCTTCTGCATAGATGGGGTCTGAGAAGCCTGTCAATTGTAAAATTTTGTTGAGTTTGGAAGATAACTCCTCACTCTTTCCCAGCGATCCGGAGACAACCAAAGTCTCCTCATCTTCCGTAGCTTTCAATCCATCGTACTTTTCAAACTGTCTGAAGAGAATGGCATCATCAATCTTTGCTGCATTGTTATGGAATTCTTTGGCCTCCTTCTTGGATTTATCAGCTTGTTCACTTTCAACTTGAGCTTTGAAAGCATCTCTTGTGTCTTGCAAAAAGCCTTCTGAAATAACATTGCTGTCTTCTGCATCAGTCAAAAATTTGATACATGCAAGTATTCTGTCTGCAGAGTCTTCATCTATCTTCTTTGCTGCGAAATTGGTTTCCCCAACTCTCAAAATGGAAACCATGATCAACAAGGCTTCTGCTCTCAAAGCATTCAAGTGTTTCTCGGCGGTGTGAAGTTTTTCCAATCTGAGAACAAGCTTTACTAAAGTCGACGAAAGAACCGAAGCTAAGTAAAAGTCTCCGGCCAATATGAGTTTTCTGATATGAAACTCATCGTCATCATCGGTCGATACGTGTGCTGCCGTCAACGCGTTTTCAGTGGCATATGTTCCATCGGGTAAAACCACAGGTCCTTTCTTCGAAGCTGAAGCATGCCCAGCATTATCAGTTGAATCTTCAACATCATCTTCTGGGGAATGCTTTTTCTCTTTAGCTAAAATTGGAACCTCGCCAATGCTAGATCTTAAAAACTTCCAAGATTCTTTGACTGTTGACTCTTCTTCGGAATATTCACCCAAGATCCAGAGAGCACCACGATACACCTTGCCAGACTTGACACTAGATAAGTTGGTCACTAACTTCTTGATAATAGCGTCTCTAGATTCTGGAAATTTCTCGACGACCTCTTTTACAAAGGTAATCACATCAGTGGCAGCACCGGTAGAAAGATCTCCAATAGACTCTAACAACAAGTCAATGACATTTATGGCAACCTCTCCAAAATTAATAGCAAGCTGATGAATAGCATTAACTAACAATTGTCTGTACTCAGAACTCTTGTCATCACTAGAAGACGATGATCTTTGCAATTCATTCTTCAACAATTTCACCACATCCTCAACGTTTCTGCTGCCGATCAACAGGAGAGTGACCTCAAGTGCTTTGCGGCGAACGTCAATATCTTGAGTAGATAAGACACCCAAAATATCTAAGGACAAGCTCTGCAAGAGTCCAGGATGCTTCTTGTTTAACTCGTTGATACGCTCCAATGTGATAATTTTCACGTTGTTGTCAGCTTCTTTTGTGGCCAACTCGACAAACTTTGAACCAGCCAAAACTACGGATTGGGAGGAAGTAGACAATACCGTTAAGGTAACAGCAGCTTCATATACAACAACATCGGATGAAGTTTCAAGGATGGCGGTGATAAGGCTGGCATACTGAAGTTTCAAGCTGGTAGATGATTTGGCATCCTTTCTGATGAATTCCACAAAAGCCAATTGTAAAATAGGGTCTAAATTTTCAATGGAATACACATTGTCTTGGATGTATTGCAAAGCAGCATCTCTGTCCAAGTCACCCAAACAGACAAACGCATTCCTCTTGCACACCGAGTCAAATTCTTCTCCTAAGAAGGAAAGAACCAAGGTGGGGGCATCAGGGATTAAATGATCAGAGACCTTGAAGATCGAGTAAAGAGCAAACACTGCATTCTTTCTCACGTAAGCGTGACGGTGAAGCAAGCACTGACGGACGTTGGGAACTAATGTCTCCAAAAGTTCAGGCTCTTTCAATTTTGACAAAAATCTCAAAGTGTTACCTCTCACATACTCGTTGGGATGCTGTAAGTCATGCTGAATCGCGTTACAAACAAGAATCATTTCATGTCTCATTTTCCCCTGCTCGTCATGCTTGGGGCAAACTTCCCAGTAAAAATACAACAACTTCTTCAATTCCTTGTTTTTAGATGGCATAACAAAGCGAATGATATGCATCAATAATTCTGGCATGGGATCACCGTTTAGTACTGAAATGATAATTTGCTTCATTGTTGAAATCTTAATGTCATCCTTTGATTTCTCTAAAAGAGACCTCAATTCATTAACAGAGCCTTTAGCCGTAGCATCGGGCTCGTAAATCAAAGTGTACCCTGAAGCAGACATCGTATCATGCAATGAACTAATGTTGTTGTTGTCGGCAGGGTGTGGTGGGCGACAAGTATTTTTTTGTTGAGGTTAACACGGTGGAGGAAACGGAACCACGTGATACGCATCACGTGAAGAGACCGAAAGGGAGTGCAGGAATTACTACTGGGTCAATGTTCTTGAAACATTGCAAAAACATTACACGCTTAAAGAATAAAGTAACGTCATTTATAGTGAATAATTTACTTATGTAACCATAATGATAATATTGGCCTTCACAAGGAGGAGGAGGACGGGGGTTGTCATTATATATAGTTCATATATACTTTGAAACATGTGTGACCGCCAGCGCGCGCGCGTCGTCCAACACGTCCGGCACGTGTACAGCAGGCCTATTCAATTCGAATCTGAGTCTGGGTTCGCAAGATAGAGGCGAGGTTTCTCCTCTTCACTATCATCGCTATTGTGGATTATTGAACCCGCGTAATTTTGGGTATATTCGTCATTTTCCAGACTGTCGTTTTCATTATCAATCTTGAATCCTTGATGCTGGTAGTAAATATCCACATGTCGGTCATTGTTGATACTACCCACAGAATCAGCCGAGGATGCATTACTTCCGCGACGAGAGCTTGAAACCTTACTAAGGGAACTCTGTAAATCACCTGTTGTAGAAATAGAAGCGAAGGTGTTTGCTCGTTCAAGTGAATTTGCTCTTGATACTCCGTTTAAACCAGCAGACGGTGTTGAGGACTTTGAAGTCACAGGAGAGAGAGATTTGTTCTGAAGCGTACTTGAACGCCCAAGAGCACCAAATCTATTCGTATTATCGCCCTCATCAACTTCGGCAGCTAATAATCTCGGCTGCAAATGGCCGTGTTTTAGTTCCACCCCGCTTGATTTCTTTGTTCTGTACCCCGTGCTGCTGACACCTCTATTGAATTTTTTACTGCTTTGTTGTAAAAAATCACGCTTATCAACCGGCATTATACCTGTTGGAAGCTTCCATTTTCCTGGACCCGCTTCATTAAATGAAGTGCCCGCACTTTTTCTTATTGTATCCACGTAAGTTGATTTTTCTCCCTCCCCAGGACGAAGGCTAAAGGCCATCTTGAGAGTAGCCAAACTGACATGGCGGTTAGAGCCCGCACTATATACGGAGCTCATGGACAGCATCCGGGTATGTGTTCTAGTTTGTTGTGGTGTCGATACAAGCTCAACGAGACTTCCAGTCTTCGAAGGCAGTGCTGCACCCATTAAACTGCGCCGCCTATTAGTTTCATCCAATGCACCTAAAATATCCTGACCCACCGGTTCGGTGATTTCATCCCAATTACTAAGGAGCCCCGATCCTGTACCATTGCTAGATTCCAATTCATACATTATTTGGTGGTTCGGCGTTCTCGAGAATTCTCCGGCTGAATTTGGAATTTCATTCGTTGACAGACTATTCCGATCATTGAACTCACTGGAAGTGTCGTCTTTTGTAGTATAGTACAGCATCGCTTTGTCAGAATCTTGGCTATGAAAGTCTTTGGTTTGGTCAATCATAGGTGTCTGTTCCATATTTTCTTTTTGTTCATGATCAAAATTGCTTCGTTTCTGTTGCTCATTAAAGTGACTCTCTTTCGAACTTTGTGTTTGTTCAAGCCAGTAACTTTCTGAAGACAAGTTTTTGAAGCTTGATCCCCTAATAGACGAGTCGTTAGAATTAGAGCTTTCTCCCATATTTGACTGTCCCATATCATCCAAGGACTTCAAATCGGTAGAACTAGATGATCGCCTAACTTTATTATGCAGCCGAACCTCGTTGTGGAGCCTTTTCATATTATCTGTTCCCTGTGCCCTGGAAATACTCTGTGCGCGTGTGTTGTACCGTTGAGTGACACTAGGTAATGACTCTGAAAGTTCTTGGAAGGATGTATTGTCAAGATGTGTAGGACCGCCAAACCCTGTCGCGGAGGTGTCTAGATCTGCATCATCGGAGCCTATTCTTGACTGTTCATAGTTGGGTATGTGGGAAAGTCTTGAGTGATTTCTGTCCTTGGGAAGAGTTTCGTTTGAATAATATTTGGTTGGTACTTTTGGATCTGTATGAGATTGGCCTATCATGTGTGCAATCTCTTGCTCAAGACTACCCATGACATCTGATAAGCGGTTAGTCAACGTTTGTTCTGCCTCCGTAGTTTGTAAAGGTGATACCTCGGAAGGTGGGTTGGGGGCTGTGATTGTCGGAGGTGGTTTTCGAGTCAATTTTGCTCGTGGACTATGAATGTTTGAGTGTTGTACAATACGATCTTTTTTTATCGACATATTTGTACTTTGGGAATTTGGCGATTCAGATCCTTGTATAGTTGACCCTGATTCTTGTTTGTGATCATGAAACTCGCGCGTTGCATGGTGATCTATTTGATTGCGTGAAACATTAATAGACGAACACTGAGAGTTATTACTCGGACTGACAGTATTGAACGGCAGTGTACGGGCAGATATCCTAGAAGATTCAGACTCGTCGTCAGGTATCAAAGTTTTTGTTGACGAGGGAGCCTTTGGTGACAAATTTCGGTCGCTCGTTTTTAGATGGTGATGATTGTCATTTGACGAGAAAATCGACGATATTCTTGAACCAAAAAGTCGACTAGTTCGCTTGTCTTGGGACATTTTCTTGAAGCTTCAGAGGAGATAAATTTGATTTGAATAATCTTTAGGCACGCGCAACGATTCTCCGCTTAAACGAAAGTTGTACTCGCGGCTATTTTTGAAATTATTGCAATGGGTCGTTCACGTGAACACGCCTAGGGCCCAGACAAGAAAAAAATATCGCCCAGCGAAGGCTATACCTATACGGACTATGCAAAATTATGTTTACCATTTTTCAACTGCTAATTAGGTATCTCGCCAGTTTAGTAAGTGAGATAGTTCAATATTCAGCTATAAAGTCGGAAATTTTTGAAAAGCATTCTTGGAATAAATTAAAATTATTAAAGGAACCCTCGACATGGGAAAGACTAGAGAGTGCGAATAAGCGGTAAGTTATGCAAGGTTAAAATCATTCCCACGAACAGAAAATTTCACAACTAGAAGCAATACCTTGATATTAAATGAATTTAGATTTATCTTTCTTTCATATTTTTTTTTCTGCTCCATGTGTCAGGAAACACTTAAACAACACGATGAATTCTGAAATTCCACCATCACAAAGCCTGTATATAACATCATTGAATACGGACTGATTGCAGAAAGTGAAGAAAAAAAGTTTCAAAAACTTCAATTCTAAACATTTTCAACGATGTCCCAAAAAGGTATGCGTCGCATTAAGAAGAAAATCGAGTATATGTCGAAAAAGAAAACAGCTAACACATATAGAGCCTCAAACGGATACGTCGATCGCAAACCCCGGTGTTGTAGAGAAATACAAGCTTGGAGGAAACATCTCGAATCATGCCATTGCTACAGTAAGAAAGGCGGCCAAAGAGGGCGCCAAAGTATTCGATTTATGTGAGTTAGGAGATAATACTATGAATGAAGGACTCAAGTCTGGCGTTGGTAAAAAAATTTCCAAGGGAATCGCCTTCCCTACATGTGTCAACCCAAACAACATCCCAGCTCATTGCTCTCCCGAAAATGCCGAAGACGAGACAAACTTCACTCTCAAAAACGGAGACGTTGTCAATGTAATGCTTGGTGTACAAATTGAAGGGTACCCTGCCATAGTGGCCGAGACTTTTATCATCGGAGAATCGCCAGAGGCCCCAGTTACTGGTCAAAAAGCAGACTTGCTTCATTCTGCTTGGAATGCTAGTGAGGCGGCTGTGAGACTCTTGAAACCTGGAAACAGAAATTGGGATATCACCAATACGGTGGACAAAATTGCGAAGAGTTTCGAGACATGTGCTGTGCAATCAATGTTGTCCCATAACCAAGAAAAGAATGTCTTGTATGGACCAAAGGAGATTATAATTAATCCCGCTAAGGAGCACAAGAATCAGATGGAAACCCATCGCTTTCAAGAGCTTGAGGTCTATGGATTAGATATCTTGATCTCCACGTCTAAAGAAGGAAAGGTGAAAAAGTCGAAGTACAAGACGACCCTTCATAAATTGACTGGTAACAACTATTCTTTGAGATTAAAAACCTCCCAGGATGCATTGAAGCAATTTAAGGAGAAAGTTGTGGGGCCATTCCCAGCAAATGTTAAGATTTTTGACCAACCAAGAAAAGTGCGTGTTGGTTTGATCGAATGCAGCAATCACGAAGTTGTTTTACCATATGACATCATGGAAGACAAACCTTCTGAGTTTGTCGCTCAATACTTCACAACCGTCGCGCTCAGTTCGAAGGGAATTGTGAAGTATACTTCCCCATCTTTTGACGGTTCTTTGTATTCAACCGATAAGAAGTTAGACGACGAGGAGCTCCTCAGTCTTATCGCGACGCCTTTACCAGTTCAGAACAAGAAGAAGAAGAAACCGGCTAAGAGCACTGAGTAGTGTATATCTCATAAATACTACAAATTCTTTGATTTCAAGTAAAATTCTGAACATTATTTTGTACTGTACTAGTTAAAAACGGGATTATCCAATATCAAGGCATTATTATACTAATCTTTCTAAAGTATCTCTTCCAAAAAGTAATTATAAATGTTGCAATGAATTTCTTCTGGAAGTAAGTTGGAGTCTTTTGTATAAAATGCCAGGTACTTAAATTTTTCTTTGGTAATAGCTTTTGAACGAATTCCATGCCAACCTCCATTCTTTGTGCTGGAGCTTCTTGCTATAGACATCAAAATCGTGTTTCTCAAGCCTCTGCAAATAAAGAGACGTAGGGATCGCTAGCATAAATGGCACGAATATGACATCAGGTAAACCACTCCTCCAGTTTTTGCTATTTTTCGCGAGCAAATTGTCCCTTGGCCTTTGCTTGATGATTTCCGAAATATCGTGCTTCACCTGCTTCAACTTCTCCCGGGCAGATAGAAGATGATCATTTGCGGTAACTGCAGTTTCAAAAATCACATTTTTTAATTTTTCTTTCGTTTCTCTAATCTCATTTTCGGATGATAAGTGACCTTGTGACAATCTTAAGAGGGATTCTTGAGAAAGCTCATGTTTCGTCATGAGATCGACCGGAAGGGTCACTTGATTCCTTGTCGAGGCATAAAAATTCATACCCAAAATCATCGAACTGACTGCTGTCGCCTGTCCAATATGAGCAGCAATATCACTGACCTTTCCCTGAAGTGGTGTCGATAATTCCAACATATGAATCACCGAGGGGGAGATTTGTGGAGATAATAGAATAGCTTGAGTAGCATAGTTAAGTTGCGAGTATGTGCCCTCTCCGAATGAGCAAATTTCAGATACAGTGGCGAACTGTTTATTATTTAGGAAGTGTCTTCTTGTTTGTAAAAATTGGTGGAAGTAAGAAATATCCAAGTTGAGGCCGTTTCTAAGGCCATCTCGAATCAAAAATGCCACAGGCTCACCAATATCACCAGTATCTGAAAACGCTTTGGCCATAAGCTCACTCCAGAATTTGAATTTCATGTCTGCGGTCGATATTCCTATTGACTTGCTTAATTGGTTCAGGGCCCTTGCAGCACGACCATCCGAGCTTCCTCCATCAGTAATCTTATTAACCTCGAGCGCAAAAGCACGAATGGCAATGAATGTATTACGAGCTGGCTCTGGAATGTACTGTGCCAAAAGGTAAGACAGTCTATCATTTGCCTCAAGTAAAGCATTGACATTTTCAATTGAGTTATGAAGTTGGAGTTCATAGGACCACACACGTACTGAAGAGGAGAATGAGCGAGCGAGGCATGCCCTCCGGGTTGCACAAGATAACATGTCGTAATGTGAAAACTGCAATTAATATGCTATTAAGTATTGTGAATTTCCTTTCTATATGTTAGTTGCTGTGTTCGTAGTCCACGGTTCGTTCTTTCATTTTTCTCACTGAGGTTCAAAATGTACTTCATACATAGAGCGCCGGAAAAAAAATGAGGCACGATAAAAATTTGAGTAGCGATTTCTCACTCTCAATTTTTAATAAGACAAATTTGAATGACCTTTCAAGAATGAAGATCGAGTCTTTGAACCCCGCTGTTTTTCTCGATATTGAAATATCCGGACAAAATATAGGAAGGATAGTTTTGGAGTTGTTTGAACCTCAAGCACCGAAGGCATGTGAAAAGTTTTACAAGCTAGGCCCACGTTTAGAAGGCACATACTTTCACCGAATCATCAAGAACTTCATGATACAGGGTGGTGATATAAAGTATGCACAGGCAGACAAATATAACGATAGCCAGGTTGGAGCGGGGCTTCATCCCGACGGTATTACGTTCGAGGATGAGAACTTGCATCAGGACCTCGATCGTTCCTTTTTACTCTGCATGGCAAATTCCGGGTTAAATTCAAACGGGTCACAATTCTTTATTACAACAGCTTCTGCGCCACATTTGAATGGAAAGCACACAGTTTTTGGCCAGGTAAAGCACGGAAAGTCAGTGGTGCGAGAAATCGAGAGAGTGAGTACGACACCAGAGAATGTCCCTCTTGAAAATAACCTCCCAGTAATTGTGAAATTTGGCGAGTGGTTCGAAGGGGACCCCGTCCCAGTTTTGAATGCTTGCTATGATCAAATTGCGGGGGACATCTACGAGGAATACCCAGATGACGATGAACACATCCAAAAGGATTCCTCAAAGTCAGTTTTCGAAGCTTCATTGATCATCAAAGAGAGTGGAGCAGCCTTGTTAAAGAAAGGGGAGTATAAAAACGCAATCTTTAAGTTCAAAAAATGCCTACGTTATGTCATGGAATATATCCCCGATGAGGATCAGGAAGCGGAATATTTCAAAAGATTTTTGGAATTAAAGAAAAAACTTTATCTAAACCTTTCGTTATCTTGTCTTAAATTAAAGGATTATATCAAGTGCGTCGACTATTGCACATTTCTCTTGGATATGGATATTACTGAGCAAGAAAGAGCTAAACCACTCTTTAGGTTGGGGCAGGCTATGATTGCTGGCAAAAAGTTCAAAGAGGCAGTCACTATTTTGGAGCAGGCTAAAGAGGCAATGAAAGATCCAGCGATAGAGAAAGAGTTGGCTCGCGCCGAAGGGCTACTTCAGAAGCAAAAGGATGCTGAAAAGTCCAAGTACGCAAAATTTTTTAGTTGAAGCAAGAGTTTCAGCTTTCTGTTATTGTGATTCAAAGTAATGTACTGCGGGGGCTTCGAGACATGTAAACATTCAAGCCTTACCTTATCAGAGAGTATAAAGCTTGAATTTCTCGAAGATGTCCCCGATTTAATTCGCAAATATGTAACTAAGGAACAGTGGCGTTCGTTGCATCCCCTGTATCCACGACTTCTTTGTAGGACCCAAATTTTGGCAGTGAAGTTTGTTTGAATCTCACTGTATGCCAAGCATTTTTTAAGGCGGTTACAAGGTGTAATGGAAAGGGGATATGTAAGGTCTCCAAGAATAAGTTGGAGTGAGTCCACGAAGATAAATATTTCCAAGCCACACGGGTTGACGTATTAGATTTTTTACTGGTGTTTGTATCAAGGTACTAAATTATTGTGTTCACTCTGAAAGCTTCGTGAGTGCTATAATATCAGATCTTGCATATTCATGCAACGAAGCTAACGCGTGGTGATTTTGTCGCGCGTTGACGCGACTCGAATTTAGGTACCATATAGAAAACACTATTTCTCGCCTCATTTTTGGCATTGAATTCAGAATACTCAACAATAAAGTTGCTTCAATGTTACACGAGTCAGAAGATGCGGAGGACTTTAACTCCGAGCTAGATTCGCTCGTGAAGAAGGAAAAACCGTCCGAAGCGCAGCAATCTTTCGACGCGTTATCAGTCGACGCCAAGTTCGAACGCCTCAATCAGCTTGTGCAACAATCACAGATTTATTCCCAAATAATCTTGGAGAATATGATGGAGAAAGCTTTGAATAAGAAACAAACCGAAGAAATCCCCGAGAAGAAAGAACTCAAGAAAGAAGAGACACAAGGCATCCACCAGCCTTACGCAGATTCCAAACTGGAGGTTCTTCCTGTGAGACAGTCTTCTCGGCTTGCAAGAAAATCCTCTCCCGAGAAGCCTACACCACATACTAGACAAAAGATAAAAGCGAAACGGGGTGTGAAAGTTAAATCAGCGGAAAACATTCCCGCCACTGAAGTCTCTACGAAGACAATCGAGACAAAAAAGGCAATCGAAGCAGCACAAACAAGTCATAAACAAAAGCAACCTGCAATTATATCTGGGTGTGCTATGAAGGACTACCAGCTCGATGGATTGGAATGGCTTGTCTCGCTATACGAAAATGGCCTCAATGGAATTCTTGCGGATGAAATGGGATTAGGGAAAACTCTCCAATGTATTTCCCTATATGGCTATTTAATAGAAAACGGGATCAAAGGTCCTTTTTTGGTCGTGGCACCGCTATCTACAGTTTCGAACTGGTGTAACGAATTCAAAAAATTTGCCCCGCAAATAAGTGTCCTACAGTATGTAGGAAGCAAAGAAAAGAGATCAGCTATGAGTTTTCTGCTGAAGAATTTTGCCAACGTGACAGTTACCTCATATGAAGTGATGATTAGAGATCATTCAAAGTTCGCTCGAGTAAACTGGGAATATTTAACGGTCGATGAAGGTCATCGACTCAAGAACTTTCAATCGATTTTAATCCAGTATTTGAAAAAGTTGAGGGTCGGAAACAGATTGCTTCTCACAGGAACCCCACTTCAAAACAATCTTAAAGAACTCTGGTCATTATTGAACTTTATTCTCCCAGAAATATTTCATGATTTAGAGCTTTTTGAGTCATGGTTTGATTTTGACGATTTGACTAGCTTGGAGGTTAGTGACATGAAAGAAAAAGAGAGAAAATTCGTGAAGGAAAAATTACAATCAGAGTTTGTCAAGCATCTCCAATCAATCTTGCGACCCTTTCTTTTGCGCAGATTGAAGGAGGTTGTGATTAAGGATTTGCCTCCAAAGAAGGAATATATCATATTTGCTGACCTTACGCCCATACAAAGGGTGCTTTACCAGGGAGCAGTTGACGGGACACTCTATGATACAGTGGTTCAGCTTTATCTTAAGGAATATTTGTTACAGAATCATCCAGATATCATCAATAATGAAGATGGTTTGGGTTTCGTGGACACCATTTTGAGAAAAAGATTTAGCACGGAGCTAAGTAAAAAGAGGAAAAGAGTAACACAGTACAGCGACGAACAGTTGCTTCTTTTCCAAGACGGACCCGATGGAGAGCAAATGCCGAAGATGCACACAGAAGAACATCCTAGAAAGAAAGCCTTACAGCTGTCAGCTGACAACAACGAATCTAGGACCGCGAAGACTAACGTTTTAAATCTGGTAAGTGAAGTCAGAAAGCGTTCGCTGAGAGGCAGAAAATCCAAAAAGACCAAAGAAGCCGAATATGAAAACATCAACAATCTGAGACATACAAGAGGTGATTCAATAAATTTGACAGGTCATAAAGTCATAGATGGCTCGGAAAATATATCGCTGCCTCAAGAATCTAGAGAAGAAATCGTCAACAGAGTTCTTAGCACCATCGAAGGTCATGCTAAAAACCTCCTGCTTCAAAACGGTATGATGCAATTACGGAAAATTTGTGCTACACATTATACTTTTTATGAACCTTTTCCCTTTGAGCCAGCGGATGAAACAAAGTATGATAAGAGTTTGGCCGACTTGATTCTTCAAAATTCAGGAAAGATTCAGATACTCGAACAGCTTACCCAACGACTCTTGACTGAAAACCATAAGGTGCTTATTTTCTCACAATTTACAAGAGTTTTGGATCTCATCGCTTTGCATTACAAACAAAAAGGTATCAAATGCAGTCGACTTGATGGAAGAATGAACCAGGAAATTAGAACAGAGGAAATCGACTTGTTTAGTAGCCAAGGAAAAAATTCATCGAAGGTATTCTTACTCCTGACGAGAGCTGGTGGATTGGGATTAAACTTGGTTCATGCCGATACCGTGATTTTGTTTGATAACGACTGGAACCCTCAGATGGACCTACAAGCGATAGATCGAGTTCATCGAATCGGACAAAAAAAGCCCGTAAAGATCTTTCGCTTTGTCGTGAGGAATACAGTTGAAGAGCTATTGATTATGAAAAGTTTCAATAAAAGGGCATTGGAAAAGATGGTCATTGAACTGGGTCAATTTCAATTAGGGCGAATGGCGAAACAGTTGGCAGCAGAGAATATTGACATTGCCACAATTGATTCGTTCAACTCTGTGCTAGATTTGGGAAAGCGCTTGCACCTACATGAACCTGGAGCAAGTAGCCTGGATATTTTGACAGTAAATCCAGTACTCATGGGACAAGATGAACATCAGCCAAGTAAGTTGACGACGGAGGAAATGGATGAGTTGATGGACCGCAGCTTGGACTGTTACCACAGGGACCCTCGCGATTTTGCTAATATCGCTGCTTTTGAGACCACAAACAATATGGAAAAATGAAGAAAAAAAAAAAAAAAATAGAACTAGGAGGTTGAGACTTGGAAAAGGGAAAATTTTAATTTTGAGTCTCTTTGTTAATGTATTCTGTCGCATATATTGTATTATTTCAAGTCGATCATTCAGATGTTATCCTTATCATTTCCTGTTTCGGCAAAAGAATGTACCCCGGAGTTCGCGAGTGCAGGCATTATTTTGTCCTTCCGAATGATTTACACAATTTTTTCCTTGGATCACACTTGATATCGCCAACAAAACCGTTTCTAGTCCTTTAAATCAGGAGCTATATACATAACCATTTTGCTATGCCCACAACCAACACTTTTGTTTTTCTTTTCTAATAAATTGTCTCGGGATCACTTCATCGAGACATTGCTCACAAATACGTTGTCATTTATCAACCGCAATTGACACTACTTGACATTTTCACAGGCATTACCCTAAAAGACCATGCTTTTGCTTATTTTCTTCATCGCAGCGGTTATACCCGCCAACGCGTTTTCCTTCAATACATTCTTCACTACTAGACTTTTGAAAGATATTTCCTTGAATCCTGAAACCCCCGATTCATTTGGAAACCGATACTTCAAGGGTGTGTATCAGTTATTTAACCAGGAACTGGACGAGGGAAAGGAGGTCATATTTGAAGCTCCGTGCATTGATACAAAAGAATTGGACCTCACTACATGGCTTGCCTGGCAAAGTAACCGGTCGTTCTTCTTGATGCTTGAAAATATCGGTGGCGTTCTGAACAATCTCCTTGAGAGAGAGGTCAAAAATGGAATGATTATAGCATCCACACTGCGCCTTTACCCAAATTATTTTTTTAATTGGATTCGAGACTCGGCATTAACAGTTCGTTCTTTACTCTATAAGTTGAAAGATTCACCCCAAAATCAAGTTTACAACCTAAAGAAAGCGATTGAATTGTACATCGAGGCCTCGTTCCATCTACAGAGAGTACCAAATGTGTCCGGAAAGTTTGAAGATTCTATGCGCTCTGGGCTAGGAGAGCCGAAGTTCATGCCCAACGGAAATCCTTTCACGGAGAAGTGGGGTAGACCACAGTCTGATGGTCCAGCTTTACGTGTACTGACAATTGCAAGCTATATCGAATATTTGATGGGCCTGGGACAGACAATAGACAGCCCATTTTTGGGAAATGTTTCAAACATTTATCACAGTATCATTAAACCGGATTTAGAGTACGTGATGAAAAATTGGAAATACCCGCTGTTTGACTTATGGGAAGAAATTCGATCTACTCATTTTTTCAATGCATTGGTACAACTAAGATGCATAAGAGATGGAATAATTTTGGCAAGGTCGTTTGATAACTCTCCTAAGTTTTTGATTTATTTGGAAGCACAATTTGATGAAATCCATGGCTTTGTCTTGGATGCTGAAACAG
>JAJMIV010000293.1:0-16004 GCA_030563445.1 Metschnikowia gruessii
ACCCCAAATCACACCGCTAAATGTGGGGAAGTGGTCTCCTCGGCCCGTGGCACAGCCGCACATGCCGAACTGGGGCCTCGGTCCCGGCTCGTCGCGATCGAAAAGTGCCCACCCCTATATAAAGTGCCGGTGCTTATGCCGATTAGCCGGTGGAGAACATAATTTTGGAACTCATACGATAAGAATAACAGGATCGTTAAATTGTTGGCAAACCCAAGAGAATTGATAAAAAACACTGCAGAATTTACAAATTCGAAGAAAACGAGAAGAATTCATTCCCAATTCTTATTTTATCATCCCCCTCTGCTTGTCTTTTCTCAGCTATTCTCTCAACTATTCTCTCGGGCTGTCTCAGCTATCTATCTGAATTTATAGATTTTCAGTGAACACATTCAGACGAGAATTTCTGCCAAAAACACTGCTTTTTTCGGGTGGACACTTTTTGGACTCTAGTTGTTACGATTAACCAAACACCCAAGAAAAAAATATCGCTTTTCACTCACTTCAACGAAACCTTTGTCTGTTGTACTATACCCTGTCAAAACCAGATAATAGTATCACCAACAGGAACATATTCAGCAACAATTGCCACTTCGAACCAGAAAAAACGTTCCTAAAAGCTTTCAGTCAACTTACCAAACCCGAAACGACGTTTACTGTGTCTTTTTTCCGTGCATTTTCCGTGAATTCTTCAGCATTTTGACCCATTTTGTCCAACCTCACTAGCATATTACATACACCCACAATATGGCACTCACACCTTTGGAAAAGGCCGCCAGCGGCGCTTTGGCATCGGCTTTCGCCAACACTTTGGTTTACCCGTTGGATTTGAGCAAAACAATCATCCAAACCCAAGTCAAGACCCATGACGAGCCGCTTTCTGCGAGCACCAGCGAAAGCGAGATCTTGAGTACTAGTACAGGCGCAGATTCCGTGCTTATTCAACGTAGAAACCGCCAGTTGAAGTACAAAAACACATTGGATGTTTTAAAGAAGATCCGGGCCAAAAAGGGCGTGTTGGGCTGGTACCACGGCTTGTTTTCATCGATTATGGGGTCTGCGGCCCAGAGTTTCGCTTATTTCTACTGGTACTCGTTAGTCAGGCAAGCGTACACGCAGCTAATCAAGAAAAAGGCATCCCATAAGCACCTGACTGCTATCGAGTTGTTTTTGGGCGCGTTGGCAGCGGCTATTTCGCAGTTTTTCATCATGCCAATTGGCGTCATCACTACCCAGCAGCAAACGGACCTGCGCCAGCGCTCTTTGCTCCAATTGGCCAAGGAAATCTATGTGCACGATGGCTTGGGTGGTTTCTGGAAGGGATTGCACGTTTCTTTGGTGTTGTGTGTGAATCCTTCCATCACATATGGGTCATATGAACGGTTGAAACAGATCTTCTTTGACGGGAAGGAGTTTTTGGGTCCTTTGGAGAGTTTTACACTCGGAATGTGTGCAAAATCATTGGCAACAATTGCCACACAACCGTTGATTGTATCGAAGGCCATGCTTCAGAAGAAGGTGAGCAAACCAGAGAATGTGGGAACCCCAGAAGAAAAGGTGGGAACCCCAGAAGAAATCCCAGAAGAAAATGTTGGTGGAAAGTCTGAAGAGAAAACGGGTGAAATCCTGGGTGAAGATGTACATGAAGAGGAGGAAGAAAATGAAGTTGAACTTAAATTCACCTCTTTTATTGAAGCATTGACCCACTTGTGGAAAACCGAAAAACTTATGGGATTGTATAAAGGTGTGGCCCCACAATTACTCAAGGGAGTGATTGTTCAGGGATTATTGTTCATGTTCAAAGACCAGCTAGACTTGCTTTTCGTTGCGCTTTTGAAAGTCATCAAAAAACGAAAGGGTTTGAAGATCGCTTAGGCAGATAGGATCCAGAATTGCGATGTTGTTTACAAACACGTTTTGAGAATGTCAGAACATTATTGACAGTATTATTAATGAAACCAAAAGATGGGCCATAAAGTGTTCAGCATTTATGGTATATAAGTGTGTCTGTAAATGTACATTTACATAAGAAAAGCTTCAATCATGCCCCTATGTTTTACTTACACGTGCAATGAAAATATAATACATGTATGTTCCTAATTCGGATTATATGTGATGTATCATAGGATAGAGGGCATGCAACACAATTTAAATATGTGAATTCTAGTAAAACACCCAAATATGGAATTTCAGGAAGGTTTCTTAGAAGATTTTGAGCCATTGGGGACTCTTCCTATGGACGCGATCCTCTTGCCATGTTTGAGATTACCTTTGAAATGGGTAATGGATATTTCTCTAGTGATAAAGTGGGCATTTAATAGGTGATGATACTTTGTTATAGGGGATACAAAGCTGGAAAGGTTCGAGAAAGTATGTTTTCAAGCATCAGTAGAGTAATCTCGACTGAAATTATACTTATTCTTCAGACCATAAATCAGACCCTCTGAACGACTTTGCAGCCAAATATTTAGAAATGAAGTATTTGGAGGTTTTATGAATATCAGTGAATAACTGAAGAATGTTTATGAAAATACCTGAAAAGTACCATTTGTGTGAAATTGATAGCGCTGGGGTTTAATGTTAGGTAAGTGTTCAGGTAATATTGATTTCTCAGTAGTGCGTATCTCGGATTAATGATATTTTGGGTTGTGATTATTTTGACGTGGCTCTGAAGTGCTGAAATCCAATTGTAGCAATGGCATATATTTCAATACTCCGGTATAATACAAATTTCCGTGTTTTGTGAACGTGTTTAAGCAATACATGTTTAATGCCGTCCGTAGTCCTAGATGAAGAACCACTTTTTGAAGCTTATTTGGAGGAGGTATGTTCAGTGCCGTGAAATTGTGCAGCTGTATTTAAGATATAACTATTGAATCAGGAACTCGCATTATATGTGTCATCTTTTCGAATATATAATGTTTCATTCTGTGTAATTGCCATCATGTTTGTTAGTAAAACAAAGTGAGATTAGTTTGTTTACGGACCAAACCGGGCAGCCAAGTAATAGAACAGATCACAAAGCAAAACAGAAGGAAACAAATTCGTGGTGTTGTATGCCCGTCTTGGAATATCAATAAAACTCCGAGGTTATTTCACTTGAAGTGAGTACCAATATGTATTTTTCTTATTGGGACTTTCTGGGTCCCCTATAGAGGGTTAAATTAGAAATTAATACATGGTACGTGATAAGTGCCACCTTTTGAAACTAGCCAAACTTTTTAGAGGAATAAATATCGTAACAGTTTTACGGACCTGCAGAATAAAAACAGGATATTGTTTTAGGTATAAACTCTTAACTAGAATAATGTAGGTAAGGGAAGCAGGCAAAATAGATCCGTAAATTCAGGATAAGTATTGGCCCTAACGGTTGGGGATTAGTAAAAGCGGTGCCGTGTGGCTATATACCTAGAGCTTTTTCGTTCAGAACTACGTGGTAAGCACGCCAACAAGAAATTTGCCAAATTAAAAGTTACTTGATCCTTTATTTTTGTGGAAGCAGTATACTCCCTACCATTTTAAAAATGGAAAAAAATGGGCGTAGTATCTGGAAATTCATATTACAAAAACACAATTGATTATTCGCACACTCTCAATGACTTCTACTACAATGTTGAAAATAGTCACAAAATCAATTATTTTCAATTAAAGAAAACCCCATAGAGGTAAGGCCGCATAAATATAGCCCAACTCTTTCACGTGTGGTAAAATACACTCGCGTAAGATCTTCGCTGGAAAACTTATCCTTCCAAACTAATGGCTTGTCCATTGACCAATATGAAACGCTCTTTCATGTTGATACAGAGGCCAACCACAAAGTATTCTTTGAGCAAAGGCAACTTCTCTGCAGTGCCATTATAGATCGAGTCCGAGTGTAAAAACTTCAAAATCTCCTTTTTGTGCAATACTATTTGGTTGACATACGTCTGCTTGAAAACTGGCCTGCATTCATCGTAAGCAAAAATATCTGGGGAATTCTTCTGGCATATTGAACGCAGATTTATGCAATCCCTTTCCATATCTTCTATCTCAGGAACACCAGTAAATTTACGTGAAAAAGACCCGAGATTGCGGAGGAAAGGGCTGTGCTGAAATCTGATGGTAAGTAGATTTGGTTGATATTCCAATATTGAGCGCCGTATGACCTCCAGATCCAGGGATACTTGATCAAAAAAATCCATCAGGAGACGTTTGAGCTGGCCTGGGATGTTTTCTTTCAAAATGTGAGCGAGTGCATTCATCTCACTTTTGGAAGACTTCGTCTCACGGCAAATAGTAAGGTTTTGGAGCAGGGATTTTTTTTGTTATTATATCCAAGAATTCGTACAGGCCGTATTCATGAGGCTGTGAACTACCAACCAGCCACATTGTTATGTCAATAGTGTCCAATTCGCTAAGTTCCACGATTTCGTCCACTATCTCTGCGATTACATCGTTATCGTGATCACTAAATGCACTGTCGATACCAAATGCAGTTAGGTTGAATTTGATGTTCCGCTCTAAACATTTGCAGAAGAAAAGATACCAATATGGCCGGCCATGTTGGGCAATTTCTTCAAGGTATTCATCAAACAATTCATGTCTGCATCCGGTGTTTTTGAGAAACAATTTCTTCAATTTGCGATGGTTGTTGTGTCGAGCCATATCCAGTACAAGATCTTCAAATAGATCACCGAATTGCGTCAGCGCATCGTAAATGATTTTGAGTTCAACGAGATTCGAAGGGAATTCAAACGAATTTGGCAGCAATTCAAAGGAGAGTTTTTGCACCTTATTAAGGATCTGCTGTGGGATATCTTCTTTTTCTGAAAGATAAAGAGACTCCAAGGAAAGACATGCGAAGAGCTTGTGCATTAGTAATGGAAAATTGTCGATCCCATCCAAATCGTCCATATCCGTGACGTTCAATGTACGAACTAAACTAGCTATTTTCTTATTCTTTGTCAAAGTGGAAACTAAGTGTTCCAATTGATACGCTTCGACAATTGTGAAATAGTTGGACTCTCGCATCGGGACACCGTCTAACCCCTGGTCCCACATATTCACGAGCGTCAATTGCCGGTACAAACGCTTGTAAGACGGCCAATAAAAAGCTTTCGACACCAAACATAAACAATGCAATTCCGGTTGGTGGAGGTATTCTATGATGCACTCCAATATTTCAATAGGAAGCTTGTCCAAAGTGAGTACGTTAGTGCTGTGTTTCTTCACCTCCTGTTGTTTCCTGACATCTGAGGTTGCACTTCTTTTGGTGGACATTTTTGTCGTAATTTTCGGTATGCCTGTGAGGTAAATATGGTGTGTACTTATTGAGATATTATTAGCCATTGAGGGGGTGGTTTTGCGTTAAATTAAAGAAGAGATCTGTGCATTCTACTGGCATGTGTTTTCTCACTCTTTTAACGTGGCCAACTAATAGATTGACCAGCCATACGTCCACGAGAGAGGATAATAAAACCTGAATAAATGGATACATTAAAAACGCGACTTTTTATCCAGTTAGCCAGGATATCCAGTTACCGTGAATTTTGGTAGTTTTCTTGATGGAGTAAATTCATGAAAAGAGTAAATATTATAAAAAAAAGTGAGTAAAATAGACAGACCAAGCGCACAGAACTGTATAATTAGAAACATGATTTTCTCTTGTTTCTGTCCAATTATTTGATTGTAAAACATTTGAAAAATATAATTAAATACGTATTCGTTTTGTACATTGAGAATATTCACTCAAAATAAACATAAAATGTCGGTTATTTTCACAAATAGACAATTTTCACTTTTATAAACACGAGACACTCAAATTTTAACCTGTAGTTAGTATCAAGGTCATTCTAGCGTGTAAATGTGAGGAAGCCAATAGGACTACAGTAAGTGGTCCTGGTCCTGACCAGTGGTCGTGTATCGACCATGGGCGTCTTAGGACTAGCATACAATATACATAGGTGGATTTAGGTCCAAACAGCCTCCCTATGGTGGGTCCGAACCGCCTCATAACTATGGTACTGTAGAGAATCTCCTTAAACCGGAATATATTCTCACAGTAAATAAAATTGTTTATTCGTGTTCCATAAAAAAGTCGAAGTGTCCTGCAGGCAACTTCATTATCCTTGCAATCTACGGCAAGGTAAGGCACTGTAAGGCACTGTAACCCTGCGGACTTAATTTGATTCTAATCTCTTAGCGTCAGTTTGAAGTTTAGCTTCAGTTTCAACTTCATCTTCAAATACATTTTTTTTAAGGTGAAAATATTCAACAGAAGTTATTCTTGAATATACCAGCTGACTGGTTTTGAGCCTAAGCTTTCTGTAAGCCTCGTTGCAAACATATTTATGTAATTTAGCGTGAGAATGGATTCCCAGAAGGCACATAGATATTGACGTTGACCAGTCAAAAGTTTTTTGGTGGTTTTAAGCCGGTATAAAAAGATATGTAGTTCTTATGAACATTTTGTGTCTGCTTCTTCTTGAACAAGACCCGAAAGTAAGATGCGAAAAGGTGAAAAGCGAATCCAACACGGGATAAATATCACATGAATATCATTTGATGTGTTCTAAAACTCACGTGAATTCGTATAAAATGTAGAATTTTACCTTAGAAAATTGAAAATAAAGTAAACGGGGTGTTTACTATTGTAATACGCTTTTGTCTGACTAAATTTTCACAATTATAAAGTTCCTTGGTGAGCTCTAATAATTATTTACACGTATTTTATATCCAGTTAGCGAGTTATTCATTTAGCGCGATATCCAGTTAGCCAGGTTCTACTGTAGTGTTTTTTCAACACATCCGGTTTTGTCTGGTATCGTAGAACGTGGTTTCACTATTTTCAATAGAGTGTTGACGGTAATTTTAATTAAAAACATGCGGATCCTAAGGTTTTATGGTTATATGTCAATGATTGCATTTATGATGATGTTACTGTACACCGTTTGGGGTCCCGACGCGTCTTACTATGCGTCAGAAAGAATTAATGAGTTTCACAACACTGAAACAAGACGTGTATGGCTTTTAGAAGTGTGGATATTCAAGCTCATCTAAATTATCATTTAATTGTCAACCAGAATTGTTTCAAAACGGACGTATTTTAAACAGATCTGGTGTTTTCCAGTTGGTCACGTGACGAAACCATTCAAGTGGCTGCAACATTCCAGGCCATACACCAACGATAACACCAACAAAAAAGAGAATCACAATGGCCAGTCTCAATTAAAGAAGCAAGTATTTAAAAGTAGAAGTTAAGTGAGAAACTTAACATGAAGAAAATAAAAATTTAAAAAATCACTAAGTAAAGTGGATCTTGTCCATAGTCACTGAAAAGTGGTGAGACTATGGCCAATCCAGAATACCCCAAACAACTACCCCAAACAGGAAACAAAAGCACTATAGCAACAAACAAAAACGATACGTACAAAACATCAAAAGCTAAATTAAACACTATATATTCTAAAATTTCCCAAAAATAACCTCACCCATATTACCTGAACCCCATATCATATATACCCTGGCCTTTATGGCCCTGTCCTGTAGATACTAGACAGTGTGAGGTAGACAGTGTGAGGTAGACAGTGTGAAGTAGACACTAGGGCTTGAGCCCTCGCACGTGACCACTCAAACACCGCAGAAAACGTTTGGTGCCTGCACACAACCCCGTCCGCACGAAAAATTTCCACCCCCAGCACCCATATGGCGGCGCACCCGGCGCGCACGTGATGCGACATGCAGCTCTGCACGAGCGAGCGACGGAGGAAAAAAACTCTTTTCTGAATTTTCTACCACTCATCTCTATTCTCCTCATACAGCAACCATGGGTAACGGAAAACCAAGAGGTCTTAACTCCGCTAGAAAATTGAGAGTCCACAGACGTAACAACAGATGGGCCGACCAATCTTACAAGGCTAGATTGTTGGGAACAGCTTTCAAGTCGTCTCCATTCGGTGGTTCTTCCCACGCTAAGGGTATTGTGTTGGAGAAGATCGGTGTTGAGTCCAAGCAACCAAACTCCGCCATCAGAAAGTGTGTGCGTGTTCAGTTGATCAAGAACGGTAAGAAGGTTACTGCTTTCGTGCCAAATGACGGTTGTTTGAACTTCGTCGATGAGAACGACGAGGTCTTGTTGGCCGGTTTCGGTAGAAGAGGTAAGGCTAAGGGTGATATTCCAGGTGTCAGATTCAAGGTCGTCAAGGTTTCTGGTGTCTCCTTGTTGGCTTTGTGGAAGGAGAAGAAGGAGAAGCCAAGATCGTAAACTTCCATCCAGCTGCATTTGGGTCCGGTTATACATACCTTTATAATAGTACGATACATTGATTAAAATATTGGAAAAGGTAGGGCATTATGTTTTTGCCGCGGCTTCATGGGTTATGCTTTATATGTCATGTTAATGTATGATGTTACTTTATTTGTGGGGCTTAGGCCGTTTTTCACTCGTGTAGTGTACCCGGTTTTATGGGTTGTGAGGTTGTACCATGGTGATCCATTGGGGAACGCCGTAGGACGCCGTAGGACACTTTAGGAGGTACGCTCTTGAAAGTGTGTCCTAAGATTTCATGTTTTGGCATATTTTTGGGTATCTTCATCTTTTTGAATATGTTCTTTTTGACATCTGGGTTGGACGGATCGCACCAATTATGTAATCACGTAATCACCTATCACCTATCACTTAGTCTCAGATTAAATACCATATGATTGACTCTAAGAGGGTTTTTCTAAGTTGAAAATTCCCCCATAAATTTTGTCATTGTTTCGGTGAGAATTATTTCCGTAATTGATTGGTTATTTAGTGGGGTTGTTTAATGGGAAGTACCCCTATTCCAGAGAGGTGGTTATTATGGCTAGCTTTCGCGGGGTATGATATATGATTCGATGAACCAATTGATATCAAAAACTATAATTCAGGTTCTATTCTGTGTTTTTGATGACGATTTCAGTTGGAGTGATGCCACAGGAAAATACATACTTAGTCAATGACTTGAAAGAATAGAACCCGTGGGAATAATCTTTGCACCCCGCCAAAGTAAATAAAAGGTGTCATAAAACGTCGAAAGAAATCCGATCGGGATTCTCTTCTAACGGAAGCGCTAGAGAGTCAAAAAATACAACTGCTTTTATGGCCTAGTGGCTAGTGTACAAAGACTATTCCAACGACACCGTGATATTATCATACAGTCCAAGAGTCATAATCATATATCGTAATGTGATCAAAAAAAGTTCCATTCCCCCTGTAGTTCTTTACTTTCCCTCCAAATCTCCAAAATTTCCACTACCTTTTATGTTATGATGCTGTGGTGTTACTACATCATGACGGTCCACGGTCGCGTATATCCGCTATGTTCAATATTGACAGAATCAGATAAGTACGTGGTAAAGAGGCATTACATTATATGTTTTCATTTATCCGGGGTAAACCGCTGGGATGGGAGAATAATTATATGGACAGTTTCCTCACTTGGCAGAATGAACCAATATATTACCCTTACATTGATCAAATGTCTACTTTTCAATCTACATTAGACTGTCTGGCAATGTTTAATTGGCATATGTAACACGTCGCTTACTGTGGATTCACAGTATATCCATAATACCACTAGTGTTTCTCCATTTTTCACGCTTACTTACCTGGGCCTTGATAGTATAAAGCCTTTATTACCCTGGCCATTCAGTGTTCTCAGTAGCACTAAAAGAGCAGCAAAAACATCTACCAATTAGATAAATAAGCCTGGTCCATTTCCTCCAGATTCAGAAAGCAGATAATATATCCGCTTTAATCATAAATTTTCTCTTCCTTTCTCGGTCAAAATATGTTGGGCCACAGAATTCAGTGGACACATAAATATAGTGAACCCTAGATTAATCTTGAAAGCACATGCAAAATCTAGAAATCCGTGAGTTCTTGAATAAATTTGAGTGTCAATCTGTTAAGTGCAGAAAAGAGAGCCTCTAAGTGCCTCTTGCTCCAAAATTGTCTCTTGAGCCTTCTTATTTTACTACATATACTTCTGTGTTGCTCATTCTTCACTAATAAGCCAGTCCATTAACGTACCGACCATTTTCAAATCCCCTTAAAAATTCAAACTCAACCTGAAAATTGTGACATTATCCTTTTCACAAAAGTTTCTTATTTCTTCTGTCTTTTCCCTGGTCTTTTATTCTGTGTATTATGTTTATATGTTTTCGTTGATCACCAGTATATTGGATATAGTGAGGCCGGCCTAATTTCGACCCGCGCCGCGTTGGCCTCTAGTTTCAAGACATGGAAATCTAGCAAAACATCTGGCCAGAGCATCATACAAAACATGCTCAAATTAGAACAAAGAAACCGTTGCAAATCATGTCACGTGAATGCATACCGTAGCATAAGATCTCTGTGCGATTTCTTGCTCCAGGTGATTTCTCTTCCCCATTAAGGATTTCTCTTCCCCGTTAAATTTCTCTTCGTCCATACATATTCTCCTCCTGTCATCCCTCAAGGCAGCCCTACATCGACAAGTTCTTACCCTCAATGGAAGGGCCGGATCTCTTGACCACCTTCTTTCTGGAGTTGGTCATCTTTCTGTTGATCCGGTTGAACATCTCATTGTTGCCTCTCTGGTGTCTCATCAACAAAGTAGGATCCACCTTGGGTGCAATCTTGTAGGCATTAGTTCTGGCACTAGGAATAGCAGCTCTGTTTCTGCGCTCGGCCTGCTGCTCGTAAAGCGACTTGGGCTCTGCAGCCTTGTTTCTCTGCAGCGATAACTTATTGGAGAACTTCGACTTGTTGTACTCATTAAACTTGATGGTCCGGTCCTTATACGAGTCGGACTTGTTCAAAATGGGCCTCGTCCACTCGCCAATCAAGCGGTCGACGATTTTCTTCAAGTTAGGCTCGGTACGGTTACTGCGCTGGTAGAACACCAACACCTTGCCGATTCCACTCGCCACAAGATGGTCGGTTTTGATGGGCAAGCCCAGGAGCGAGTGAAGCAAGTCCTTTTGGATCTGGTATGCCGGCATGGATGCGTCTGGCAACGGCTCTAGCCACAAGCGCACCGCCTCAAGAAGATTGTTGTCCAAAATGGAGATGGCCAAGTCCGCCTTGGACATGGTGTCCATGACCTCACGCAACAACTTCAACTTTTCCGTGGCAATCTGGCCCTGGGAGTTCTTTTCCACGTCCAAGTTTGCTGCCTCGATCATTTTGTTCTTGAGGAAGTCGATCCGGTCGTCCTGCATCCGCTCCAAGTCGTCCTCGTCGGCTTTACGGCGTTTAACGGTCCTGTTCTTGACCGCCATGTCCATTTTCTCCTCCAAAAGCCGTCTTTTACGCGTCTGGGGGTCCTCGTTGGAGTAGTCTACGCCTGTGTCCTCATACGCGCCCATATCCATGGGGTTTTCGGCCTCGGCCTTGGACAAAGGCTCGTCGGTGCCGCTCCTACGGATTTTCTTCTTGCGCGTTTGCTCGGCGGCCTGTTCCTTCTGTAGTTTCATGCTAAAAAGGTTGTTTTCATCGTAGTCTTCGTTTTGCGCCTGTTCCTCGGGCTCCGACGACCTGTGCCTCGTGGCATCGGCATCTTCAGGTTCCGCACCGTCCAGGGCGATTTCCCCGGCCCCCTCGCCTTCAATATCGGCCTCTCCGACGGTTTCTGGGAGTTGCTGGTCCTCTTCGTCCTGCTGATATGCCTGTTCTTCGGCCTGCTCGGTCTGCTCGGCCGAATCAAGCACGGGCTCGGCAGGTTGTGGTGAATGTTGTTCAATGGGCTGTTCTGTAGGTTCTGCCATTGTTTTTAGTGTATTTTTATGGGTGATGTGTGTTTTTTTAGTGTGTAGTAAGAGCCCCAAAAGGTGATTGAATGAATTTATCAGTGATTCTGGAGAAGGTCTGCGAGTGCGACGGTTGGGGTGGGTGTCGCACGACATGCGACATTATTACGGGTAGGTGAAAAGACGGGGAGTTTTGGGTGGAAACTCTCTAGGAAAAGGTTTTGGAGCTAATAGTGGTGTTTTAATGGGTTATGGTTTTGTGTGTGTGTTTTTATATGTTTTTTTATATGTTTTTTTTCTATGTTATGTTGCTGTTTGGGGGAGTTGGTAGAGTACGGGCAACAGTAGAGTGAGCTGCGCTTTGAAGGTTATGGGTAGACTATTTTGTAGGGAAAATGTGTGGGTGTTCCAATTTTGGCACTGAATGAAAATAGTAAAGTTTTCGATGGTTTTTCTATAGTTTTTTTTTTCTTTAAACAGTGTACTGAAATGAATCTGATGTATGTTCTTACTTCCTTGGGCCAGGGTTATATTGGTGATGTACGGGTTTGCAGCTACATCAGTCTAGATATGATACATGTTGGGGTTTCTCTGGGTACAAGAAGATTTTCAAAAATATTTTGTCATTTTCATGTATATAATCAGTCCAGTTTATGTTCATATTAATTTTTTGTATATTGAATAGCTTGGGTATTTTTCAGGCGGTGTTTAGTTGAAGTGAATTAGTAAGTGTGAGAGGAATTGAGTTTGAATATAAAATTATGAGCCCACTCCTGACTTAAACTAACATATTCAATAAATTATATGACTGAAAATAGTCATTTTTCGTTCATTCACGAGAATAAACCCCAGGTAAACCCCAGGTAAACCCAAAAAGATCTAAAACGAAATATGATATTCCCAACGAATCTATCATTTTTCATTTTACATGGAAGCCTTATGGGTCAGTGTTAGTGCGCGTTATTAATTGATAGTAACGCCTCTTAAAACCAGTGAAACGAACTGGCAGAAAATTCAATGAATACTGTAAACAACAAGAGAGACCTCCGAATTCGGGAGGAAGACCATATTCAGAAACAGTAGAAACCAGAAAGAAAACATCAGTATCAAAGAAACACTAAGGACAAAAAGGGACATTTCTCGAAGGATTGCAGAATATTCACTTCGTTATGGTTAATAAGGGACGCCCAACACTGGGCCAGTTCAGACATTCATATAGTGAAGATTAATATTCCCTTTGAACAGGATTCACCTAAGATTTTCCATCTTTCAATTAATCAACTATTACAAATTCTAAAGAGAACATGAATGTGAATGTTAGAAGGCAACAAGCATATATGAAATGTACTGTTGAATGCAGGCCAGTCAAGAAGAGTGAGTGCCACTATGATATGACCACACCAATAAGGTCCAGCAAACACTGGAAATTCCCGAAAAAATCATGGAAAAGATGGAATATCCCAAAAAGTGAATACATTTGAAAAATAAACCAGCGGTAAAAAATACTTACACAATGAAAAGGGGGTGTTTGTTGAGGCCATGGTAAGAATCTCACTTACTGGAGCCAGCCTCTAGAACCTACAGCTTGAACCTACATAGACCTGAACCACAAAGTAAATCAACCACTAAACATAACCATTGTAAAGCTGAACACCATGTTGAAATAACAAAAAAACACGCAAACACGCAAATTCACAAATTCACAAATTCACAAACTCACAAATTCACAAACTCAGAAACTCAGAAACTCAAAACCTCACTAATTCACACCCAAATTGTAATTCTACCTGCCTCCTCCTGGCCCACCCGGTGTACGGGTCTGCAGCAAGCACCTACGGCCTCACCAGAACTACACTACACCTTCAAACCGATACTTCTGATCAATAAGTCCACACGGAATACACATCCAAAACTCCCCAAAGGACCCCATTGAACCACCAAAACACAACTGAAACTCCCACTAATGTCGCAATACATCGGCAAAACCATCTCGCTTATTTCCAATAAGGGCCTTCGTTACGTTGGTCTTTTGGACAAAATCTCCGCAGAAGATGCCACAGTGTCTTTAAAATCGGTCAGATCTTTCGGTACAGAGGGACGCATGGCCGAGCAGGGCCAGGCCTCCATGGAGGTCATGCCAGGATCCGACATTTACGAGTATGTCGTTTTCCGTGGCTCGGACGTCAAGGATTTGTCTGTGTTGGATACCCCCATTGACGAGGTGCGTCCAGTGACGTACTATCCTCTGCCAGCCGCCTCCAATAGCCCCAAGAGCACCAATACTACTGCGCAAAATGCCCCTTCTGCACCTGGTTCCACCCTGGCGCCATCTTCCACGGGTTCTGGCGCCGTCAACCAGTCCAGAAGTGGATCTGGTCAGTACACGACCCGTGACACGACTTCGGCCTACGAGGCCAAGCCCGTGCCTTCTGCCGCCAGCCCTGCTGCTGTTGCTTCTGTGCCACAGGAAACGGGCCATTATGCTGCTCCACAAGCCGCCCAAGCCTCGCATGCCCCTAAATCTGGTCAAAACGCGAACGAAACGTCTAGACCCACACCTACCGCAACAGAGCCACAGGCACCCACCAAAACCACCAGCGAAGGACCCAGAGAACGTTCTGCGCCGGCTCCCAAGCAAGATTTCAATACAGCCTACGACTTCGAGGAGGCCAACAAGAGATTTGAGAAGGAAAGACCCCAGGATGCGGCCAGCAAGCCTACGTACGACAAGAAGTCGCTGTTTTTCGATACCATCTCGCTGAACGAGCACAAAAACAGCATGCGCTGGAACGACGAGAAGAACTTGAACATGGACACGTTTGGCGAGGCCTATGCACACCGTGGCCGTGGCGGGTTCCGTGGTGGCAGAGGCAGAGGCAGAGGAAACGGCTATAGAGGCCGTGGAAGAGGCAATTTCCGTGGCCGTGGCTCGTCGGAGCCCAAGCCCGAGTGGGCATAAGGGGGAAGCCCATAAGGGGAAGCCCAGGAGAAGCTCTCATGAAAAGTACGAATATTAATAACTAAGAAATGATAGGATATAATGAAGATAGACTGCATTGGGTTCATGTTTGCCATACGATTATATCGTTTAGTGGGGTATGATAGGTCTTATGCTTTGTACACATATTGAAATATTGCCTTATAACATACCCGTTATAGACAGCACCCTGGGATGGATATAGGTATAATCAAAAACAATCCAATTCATCACTTTTTTGTGGTACAAATCACTTGGACCTGATGATTGAATTGAGTACATACTATCCAAGTATTTCCTCTAGAGACATTTCTCTCTCGTGACTAATTATAAAAATTGCGACCTAAACTTATGAATCTCATTTATTTGAGACATTTAAACCTGAAACTTCTTTCTAATCTTTCAAAGGGTTGGTGCCTTAGTTTATGGTTTCTTTGGTGAGCCTCGTGAAGCTTACTGATCAATGACGGAGTCCAAGCTGACACTCGTATTCATGCTTAAGTCTACTGAGATACCTTTTTGGTGGCAAAAGGACATTGCTTAAGATTTCAGATTAAATATATTACTGAACAAGGAAATTTTACTGGTTTTTGGCCGATTTAAGAATTTACTTTCTGATGATCGTATACTCTTAAAAAAGTGAGGATGAATATTTTTACTATTCTTGCATTAAGATTACTCCTATATAACTCTGAGTGTTTACTATTCTTTTGAATTTACTATCTGATACGGTTAAACACATATTCACTTACCATATTGTCACCCGGATCTATGAGGCTCGATGCTTTTAGCAGGATGTAGTGATATCTGATACACCAGTGTATCATTATAATACGTTTCTAACCATTTATAGAGCCTCATTGTGTTTTCTTGCAAGCATGATTTTTTTTTTGAAAGAAACATCTTATTACAGGCTTTAACTGGAAAAGTGACTAGCACTTTCCCATTTCAATATCTTGTGTATTCAAGAATTGATGTCTTAGAATTCACGGGTCCTGGTTACATACCATGGCTTGGTGAACTACGTTTAGTGTGAATTTTAGATATTCCCATATGCTCCGAATCTGGAATTTAACTAGTGAAGTATCCTTGATTCACAAACATTGAATACTGGAATAGTTTATGAAACTCGATTGATTTTACACATATATGGCATTTTCTGATTTGTCCTCCAAACATCACCCTATGGCTCACTTCCAGTCCCACCATTTCGGTTACGGCCATACCACGAAGAACACACTGTTTCCCGTCCGATCAACGTTAGTTAAGCTTCGTAGGGCCGCACTGAGTA